>JBBMKC010244440.1:0-10695 GCA_037834085.1 Bipalium vagum
ATTAAAACCTGAAATTAATTCACAAAATGGCGAAAGTAGAAATCAATGGCTGATTAATGTGTTTTTTTTTAAAAAAAAATTTTTTTTAAATATATATATACCCATGCTTAATGAGTTGCACAGTGCGAGCTTCGTTATTAAGTTTAATATTATCATATCAATTTTTTTTAATTCTCTAAAACTTTAAAACGAAAAATTAAAAAGAAAGAGAACGATAAAAACAAAGCGTTATATGCGAATTAATGTAAATATTATTACTATTTTATATTGCTAAAAATTTTAAGTTTCTATCACATAGACAAAAAGTGAAATGGTTTTCATTTCCTTGAACCTGTCATCAATAATTTATTAATTATCTATAATCGATAAAATTGATGAACTTTTTATTTTAAAAAGGAAATAATAAAATCTATTTTACAGATATATTCCTGAATTTTATATAATCTTTTTTCTATTATTTAAAATATGGTTAAATAAAATATTATTTTGTAATTAATTTAATTATTATTTATTATTTAAAATTTTTATTTAATTTTTGTTTAAAAAATTATAAAATATTTTTTAAATGTAAACATATTTTAAGAATTTTTTATTCATATTAAAAAAATGATTAAAAATATTTAGTTTTTTTATCTTTTTCTTTTAGTTAACTTGTGGAAAAATAAATGAAATAAATAATTTTTATGTAAACATTTTTATTAAATCAATTTGCACAGATATCTCTTTTTATGTGAAGAATTAAAAAATAATAGCGTCAGCTTCCTATATATATAATTATTTTATTTCATGTAAAGATTTTTAAGAAAAATTTTAGGCTATTTTTAATATGATAATTAAGAATAATAATTTGCATATTTAACTGGATAATATCTTTGATCACTGAATATTTATTTAACGAAATTCCATTGGTGAAGTTTTCTTGAAAATTTCTTTAATTTCAAGAACTTGCGAATTTGTCAATTTTAATGTATTACCAAAAAGTTAGGTAGATTTGTTTATGTACAATTCAGATCAGTCTCCGTAAAGAAATCAATAAAATAAATAAATTGGTTTATTAATCAATATTTACTGTTTTAAAAATAATTACCCTTAGTTTTTCCAATTCTTTGCCTAATTTCCTTCTAACAATGTCTGAGAGTCATCATTTCGTTATATTATTCCATCTCCGATTGGTCGACCATAATAAAGTGCATCTTTCAACTCAAAACTGTCTGGACAAAATCTACTACCACTGCCGCACTCTTTGTTGATATTGCATCAGACCGATAAAATACACATAATTTTTGACGACATGACCGACATTTTCCCCTATCTGGATATAAAATTTTAAGACACTTAAGAATCTTAATTTTGAAATTTTTTACAATGTCTTTTAATTCAAATAAACAAATGACATTAATATAATTGTTTCTTTTATGAATTTGATTTTATTAATTGGTTTATTGAAATTACATTTCAAACTTTTATATCGTGTGTAATTCAAATTCAAGCAATCTGTGACTGAAAAATGGGGAAAATGTAACAATAGAAAATTTTATACTTGTAGAAAATGATAACATTTTACATTATTATCAGATATTAAAATTAACTAAGAACAATAACTGACATTTTGATGAAAGTATTTCAGTAATTTTATTACTATAGCAATATGTGCTGGTATAGATATTTTAATTCTAAATTATTTATAAAATGAATATTGATGTATCTTATAATCATTTAATTAAATCGAAATTCAATGTGCTGGTTATTTTTATTCCTTTTTTGTTGTAACCTTTTAACCTTTCTAGCCTAATCAGTAGTATCGATCTCCCAGAAAATTATGAAATACAAATTTGTGTCAAGGATTATTGTTTCGGACGTGCTGATCAATTAATAGGCCACACAGTTATACAGTTGATGCGCCTGATATCATACGGTTCTTTGAATTCCTGGTTAAAACTGGCCAGAAAGTTACATTTTGACAATGGAGGGTGGACTATCCTCAGAATACTGAGCCAAAGATCAGGAGATGAAATAGCAAAAGAATTCGTTCAGTTGAAATCACAAATTCGTCAGAGTCCAGATTCTCAAAACCAATGATTATAATTCAGGGTATGATTTTGTTTTTGACCTTAATATATTTTGACCCATTAAAACTGATTTAGTGAGAAAACTGCCACCGTACTTGCGTGTTCAAAATATTTATACTTTGTTTATATATTCCAAATATTGAGTTACGGGGTAAGGTTTTTTACCCCTTAAAGTACAAAATAATTAACCAGGTTTCTGATTTTATATTACCAGTAATATAACTAACAAATTTTTAATTAATGCAATAATCAGATTGGGAATATCTGATCAATTAAGAGACTAAAATATTAAGTTTTTTTACTTTTGTTCCGGACTCTTAGCAAAATAAATAAGAATAAGTTCCGAAAATAGTGAAATGTGGTTTGTCTTCTTCCTTTTTGGAAAAGTCAATTCAAACAATATTTTCATTTTGCCAACCATGGATATCAACTTTTTGTTGCAAATCACTTACCTCATACCTCAACGTGAAACCCTTTTTAATAGTTACACTGCTTAATAATTAAACTGTTGAGTATCTATAAGTCTCACTTGAATTGTTCAAAAGAACATCTTCGGACGAATTACAGTGGGTCAATATAGTTCTCCTATTGAAACTTAATTTGAGAGCCTTCTGGAACAATGAATCGTTCAAATGAATCTCTGCAATCATTTACAAAACCTAATTTTCGTGGATTTATGTACTTAGTTGGATTATAAAGAATTTTTTTTAAAAATATTTTTCAGGTAACAAAGTTATCTATTGTGTAAATTATATATGTTGGGTCTGTCCAAAAGAATAACCTGAAAGGTTAATTCTAAGGTCCACAAAAGTGGCCAGGGCAAAACAATGTGGGAATAATAATTATAAGGGTATTCACAATTTAATTAAAATTTCTGTTATGGTAATTAATAAATGTTTTCCCACTCAAGAATTGTTTACCAAGTAAACATTGATTTTCCCATATATTTTATGGAAATTAATTCATTTTCTCAGCTAATTATATTACCTGAAGATTTTTATAAATATTTAAAATTCGCCTTAAAAATATAATAAGTCATAAATTATGGAGATGTTAAGGTTCCGATAGCAAAAATATTGCGAATAAGTGTATTTTTATCATGTTTGAACAGCAGAATTGTTCAGATCCGCCATCAGGGGCGTGCTTCAGAGTGAACCGAGAGGAGCTGAGAAAGGGCAGATATTAGTAAAGATATCTTCAATATCACTCTTTTCTTTAAATTATTCATTTTTGGTGTCTTTATCTCTGTGTGTTCTAACATTTATTTATTCATTGACATTTGTAATTCTGACTGACAAATAATTAATGTGTGAACATCTACTTTTTATCTTGGTAATAATTTAGTAATTGATGGTAAATTATTATTACTCGAACATTTTATTGACAAATTGGTAATTGATATCATTATTGATTTAAGTGTGCGTAAACTGCCATTGTATAAATATACTTTATTGTTTTAATTATCTATTTTAATTACATCAACTCTTAGTGAGAGGTGTCTTGTTGTAACTATCAATTTTTTAACATATATAATTGAAATAATAGGTGCTACTTTCATCAGGATAGCACTAAGTTATATAATGGTTTGACTACCAACCAGAAATTAAATAAGGGGAAGTAATGAAATACACCGTACTCGATAAATATAATTCCTTCCGACCATCCTATTCCGGTGGTTTAGTTATTATCAGTAAACGTGATTATTACCAGAGGATTATGATGATAAATGTTTGAACTCCTTTGTAGAGCTATTTAATGTTTTTTTAAAATAATACCAAAAGGCTGATGAGAATTTTTCAACCTAAATGGACAATATCTTTGTCATTAAAATAATCATTTGAATAGTGTAATATAATCTTTTATATTGATTTCAATATTCGGATCATAACTCTTAAATTATATATGAAAATAAAAGAAAATGTAAAACATTAATAACTAACGTTAAAAAGAAATAATTGTTAAAAAAATTAAAACGTATAATAATTAGAGAAAATTTTATATTCATAAATTAAATTATTGGTTAATATATACAAATAAAATTATTATTGTTATTATTATTATTATTATTATTATTATTATTATTATTATCTGTGAAAAATAAATTTAGAAAATTTTAAATTTTCTCTGCTCTGTTAGAAACTGATTGTTACATTGCACCAGAAGCGCGAAAAAGCAAACTTCAAAACAAATATATTATTTATTTATTCAATAGGTCAATGGGAATAATTAAATTGGTATTATAAATGGAACCTGAAATTTTAAAAATTAAAATAAATAAGCCATTGAAAACTAAAGAAATTATAATCTTTTCCATAGTGAATGTGAAAAGAAAACAGAGTTTTCTGATAAAGATGCTCAGAAAAAAATATTTTTAGATGCCATAAAAATTATTCTAATTTATTAGGAGTTCCTAGGGAGCACCTGCTATTTTTCTGAGACAATGCCAAAATAAAATGAATAAATGAAAAACTTTTTATTAATTAATTGACATAATATAAAATTAAATGTAACTCTGTCCTCTCATTCCTGGTGGACCTCACATTAACTAATCATGATTATTTTATATTTTTAATTTTATTTTATATTTTTTAAGCAGTTTTATTTTTTTTAATTTTTATAAAAAATTAATTTAATTAAAAAAATTGAATTAAGTGACTTTTTTTATTTACTCATACAAACGGTGTTAATTAATTATTCTTTTTCTAATTTTTCGTTTTTGTTTTGTTTTGTTTTAAATAATTAATAACGTCTCATATTCCGTTTTAATAATCTTAAAAAACTTCAAGATCATGGAATAGGTTCATAATTTCTTGGCATGCAATTCTCATATATCTTCTGTCCAAAACGTAGGAGCTAATCGACTGCATAATTTTCTCATTCAAATTTTCTCCAACATATTCTCTACAGTCTCTTAGCTTAACATTAACTCTAATAGACAGCTCTCTTAGGTAATCCTTATTTTTTCTTTCACAATATTTTTAAATTTTTCGACTTTCTCCTCACTTATTTCAAATATTCGTCAAATCTTTCTTCATCAAAAAAATAGAACCGTTCAATGGAGCTTCATTTCTATATTCATGACTATTGACAAATAATGCCTTCCTTTTCTGTCTTCCTCAGAAACAAAAAGCGAATATAGCTGTAGGATTCAACTTCCTGGTACATTGTTAAAGCGTTCTAAATAATATCATTAAACGGTTATTAGGTTATTCGAAAAGTTACTGTGTTTTTAGTTGAACTTTTAGACATCAATTCAAGTTTCAAAACAAGTTATTAATATTAATAAAAATGTCAATATTGATTACATTAATCCATATGTCAAGTATGAGTATTAGATAAAATTGTTTAAATATATGAAATAAATTTTTTATGTGGGAAATTTGAAATGAAAGTTGAAAATTTACATTTGTGGTACATTTTACTGTTTGATTTCCGAAAAGGAAATAATACCTCAAATGCCAGAAGAAAATTATATGCTGTATATGGAGAACAGTCAATAACCCAGCGACAATATCAAACGTGGTTTTCCAGATTTCGTTCGGGAAATTTCGACTTTCAAGATTGGCCGCGTTCTGAAAGACCAGTCAAGACTGATGTGAACAAGCTGAGAACTGTCGTTAAATGAAATCCACATTTTATATTTTAAAACTGATTCAGTAAAATATGTTTAAATATAGATTGTTTTTTGCAAAAACTTTCATGGAGTTCTTAATTGTATTTCTGAACGAGTCTAATGACTTTTTAACCAACCACATATTTATAATTTAAATCGTCTAATTTTTTCGATAAATTTTCAGAAATTATCTTAAAATATGTTATTAATTTTCAGTTTTTTCCACTGTCACTCTTTCGATAATGAAATTAAAACCTGACAGACGTGACCTAAATTAAGACAATGTCTAATTATTGCCTAAAAGTTATTTTGAAAAACAATTTCTATTTCCCACTGTAACTTAAATAAATATAACGTTAAAATAGGAATAAATAATTGGAATTCTAATTGATAATAAATTATAAAGAGTTATCCCAAGAAAGTGCAGTAAGGGATTATGGAAATTTTTCAATTAAAACTTTAGTATTATTCATTAATTTCCGACGCTATATAAAAATTAAGTCACAAAATTCGACATGAAAAGAAAAAAAAATTATTTTATTATTATTTTTATGATTATTATTTTTATGATTTTTCATTTATTTTTAATATTAAGGAATCTGTGAAAGTTTAATTAGCTCTCTGATTATTTTAAATGTTTTAACTATAATATGATTTTAATTTAAACAAATCTTGCGTATTACTGTAATAACAATATTTTTTCAATAGACACCGTCTTATTTTAAAAAGGGGCAAAGAAACACAATAAATAACTTTTACTATTCCTGGTCTTAAAGTGTTATAAAAGAAACGTTGAAAATTGATATTCTTAAAATATTATCAATACCAATTAATTCGCTTGAAGCCAGCTCAGGAAGAGAAAAGGTCAGAATAGGCGGACAACATAATATGATAATTTTACTACACGATACCCCAGACTGCATGTTCATTCTATTGTAAATAATTACTTAGGAGGGGCAAACTGGGAAGCCCTACATCACCCGCCATATTCATCAGATATTACTCCTCCGGATTTTCTTTTTTCCGCTCGATGAAATCTGCGCTTTTTGGGAAGTGGTTCAGTTCCGATGAAGAACTTCAAAAATGGATTGATAGCTGGATTTTTTCAAAAGAAACAGAATTTTTTCGTGGAATAAATTCGTTACCTAAAAGATAGTCCAATATCATAATCTGTAAATGGAAAATATCTAGATTAAATGTTGTTAAATAAAAAATTTTGAAAACCTCTTCTTTATTAATAAAAAAGCCGGAATCATACTAATAAACCTAATATTTACTTTCATGAGTATCATACACGTCACAGTTTAAAATATTCTTCGATAACTTTACCGGAGAATATTTAATTTTTTTGTATAATTGTTTCCCAGGTGTTGGTATTCCTTAGTTAAATCAAATTCATTTTTAGATGATTTACATTTCATGCTTCAGTCAGTCTTAATATTCAAACCAAAGCACTCTTGAAAATTAAATATTGGGTCAAATTAAAACAAAAAAATTGTAAGATTAATTATTTTATTTATTTATTTATTTCAGATTTCAAAGAATTTCGAATGATCGACTTCCAAGCGCACCAAATATTAATGATAAAAAGTACTACAGTCTCTAATTCCTTATACTATCAATACCAATGTTATCTTTCTTTATGCAATTTTATTAATGGAACTCTCCCATTATTATTATAATAATTATTATTATTATTTTATTCGAAATATTTTTTTATCTGTACATAATTTCAATTTTCTTTTGTCTGATTATATTTTTTGACAATATAAGGATGGACATTGTTTTATCTTAATATTTTAATAATCAATGAAATATGTTATTTCATTTTATGTACATTGATCTATTTTATTGGATAATTAAACCGACAGATCTGAAATATTCAATAATTAATTCCCTTTTTCGACATGGTTGTTGAGGGCAATAAATTTATATTTTTCCTTTGATTTCATTATTGTAAAGGTTTAGATTTTTTTCAAATTATTAAGACAAAGTTATTCATTATTGTCTTTATCAGATGAATTAACTTTTATTATGGTTATGGATTTTTATGTACAAATCAGTTATTTTATATATCAGATTTTTAATTATGAAATACAGATTGTTCTACTTCTCATATTTCATGATATATATATATCTATATATTTACGTGCGTATCTGTCAACGGAAATTATTTTTTAAAATAAAAAATTATTAAGAAAATTATGAAAAAAGGAAAAATAAAATAATAATAATAATAATAATAATAATAATAATAATAATAATAAGAATAATAAAATTAATAATAATAATAATAATAATAATAATAATAAAATTACTAATAATAATAATAATAATAACATTTTATATAATAAAAAAGGTTTGTTATAATAAGTCACTTATTAGTTGTACCATCTCAATTCGTGAAAGTTAAAACTGAACGTTTCTCTACGTGTTACAAAACAGTAAAGTAAATTAACCTGGTCTGTGCTTTCTGGATTGTTTCAAGTAGTTTCGAAGCTTATTATTCAACCATATTTGGTGCACTTTTAATAACGTTTATTTTTTCAAAAAAAATCAATGTGAGTGACAACGAATTCCACGTCTTTCAGAAAAGCATTGCTCAAATGAAAGACAAAAATTCGCAATGGCAGACTTTTTTTAGCAAACTATACTTTGCTTTTTTATGAAGACTTAGTGGCATGAGTTTAATACTAACAAAATAATGTTAATTTTATCTCATGTCTGTTAAATTTGATATTGAGAAAAAATTAGAAAATATTTTATTGGTCAATATAAAATTAAATTTTAAATCGATAAACTTTTATTTAAAGATAAAAACAAAAAATGTTATTGTTGAATTTTATGAAAATATTACTAAAATATTATCAATGAAAAATAGAATATTATACGAACTTAAAGTAAAGAGATTGAAAAGATAAAAGTTCATTTTAAGTCTTTGGTGTTATGAAAAACTTAGGTTAAATCTTGATTATAAAGTATTAATTATATTCATAATAATAGGAGTATAAGGGGACCATAGAAAATTTTCATTTTAAAATCATAATTAAAATTGTAGTATTTATTATCATATATTATATTATATTATTTATTCTAAAAATTAAATTAAATTTAAAATAATGTTTAAATTAATTAAAAAATTATAAATATTTCAAAATAAAAAAGAAGTTCTTTATTTTAAATGTTATATTAAAAAATATTATAATGTATAATAATATAAAAATATAAGAATTAAATAAAAAATAATTTTATAAATAAAAGTTTAATAATATAGGATTTAAATACACACATTTTATAACGTGACCTTACTCAAAATCAGTCATTATTTCAATTTTCTTGCAGTAATTTTCCCGCTTGGTTTGCACAATTTATATTAACTTTTCAGTTTTTTTGTCACTGATTTCAAGAAGCCTCCAACTTTTGTATTTATCGTAAATAGATGTCCTACCCATTCATAAATTCATTATACCAACAATTTATTGTGTGTTGGAATGCACACTCTTTTTGGTATACAGCAAGAAAATCTAAACTGATTTAATTGCGATTCATTCCCTTCATAACAAGTTATATATTATTTTATAAAAATATCATATAATTAAAATAATTATTTAAGTAAGTAAAAATGAATTAAAAACGTTCCCTTAAAACTACCTTAGTTTATTTTAAATATTGATGAACAGGACAATGTAAATTTAATTAGATTCATTTACATTTTCAATGATTTATCATATTTTTATTTTTCATGTTTTTAATATTTGGAAGAATCGAAATAGAAAAAATTAACTAAAGAACAACGCTTATCTTTTACTGAAAATATGCCGCGCAAGATTCAGGAGATATTGAAAGCAAAATGACGACATACCAAATATTGAGAATACACAAAAATAACTTTCCGGGTAATAATCACTCGATGAACCATTTTAAAGACTTTATTCTTGTGTAATTTTCTTGAAAATTTTTCTATTTATTAGAAGAGAGATTCATTTATAATGTTTAAAATTTGAAGCTTATAGACTTTATTTAACCGAGATTATTAGTCTTTGTTCAAAATTGTAAAACTCCCATCTACTTGTCACAAATTCTTTCAATCCCTTTCTCAAAAACTAAGTAGAAAAGAGACTCATCAAACTCCAGACCAGAAATTTTCATACTCATTTCAAAAAATAACTTCATAATACCAAATCTGCAATCAACAACATCCAAGCATAATTGTAGCATAATACAGTAGATTTTGCCTAATCCGAATTTTTAAAAATAAAAAAATTCAAAAATTGAATTAATTTTTACTAATAAATGACAGCATAGGTGTTTGGTCTTTATCGATTTTTTTCTACATCATATGTCAAATTCAAGATCTTGTCAGAATAAATTTTTCGTAAACAAAAGAGCTCCATTCAATTTATGACTTGTAATGCAATATTGTGCTTTCAATTCATGTCAATTTTTCTGGGAGTTTCAATTTCTTTTATTTCTTTTGTAATTCTTTTGCCTTTTCTTTCAATAAATCTCCATTTATTACAATAATTAATTATTTTATTCTTTTTTGGTTTTCTGATTTTAATTCCAAATTTCTCCGATATTGATTTAAAACCAATCTTACTTCCTCTTTCTTCTAGATTTTCTACAATTATAATAATTTCATATTTTTTAGATAGTGAAATTTTTTTTCGATTTCTTTTTAACATTCTGTCTAAAATAAATTAGAACATAAATTAAAACAGGTGTATTAATTAATTTAAAAGATGAGTACCAAAACAAACATTTATGAACATTTCTAAAGTTATTTAAGACAAAGGGGAAAATAATTGTATATTTATTTATTCTTTTTTGTTAAAAAATATTTTGCTTTTTAAAACGACATTTTTATGGACCTTTCTATTGTGGAGACTACGAGGAGTTCAGTCATCTGGAGTTCAGTCATCAAAGCCATCTCAGTCGATACCTCTAATAGCAGCAAAAGGAACAACAACAAATACTATTAAACAATCCCATTTGTGATCCCAAAACTTTATT
>JBBMKC010244451.1:0-10693 GCA_037834085.1 Bipalium vagum
TTTAATTTCTTTGGTGGTTTTTCGTGTTGAAATCTCCATTCGGATGATTCTCTTTTGCCTTCTGTTGTAAACAATGATAAAGCTGTTTCATCCATTGTTATAAGGTTGTCAATGGATGCTGTGCCAGATTTCAAAATATCATTAAAATATTTAAATTTTTTCGGTTCCATTCTAAGGACTTTTCAGCCCAACCATGTATATCAATTAAAATTGTTGGAAAAGGGTTTGATGATAAATTAAAACAAATATATATTCTGTAATGAGTTCTTAAATATTAAGGAGAGAAAATATTCCAGAAAATGATTGCCTTGGACAAGCTTTGTCCAATTGTTTTATAATACTTTTGAAAAAATATTTTAACATTGAAAAATTTGTGAAATTAAAAGAATAAGAGAAAAGAAAAGAAAGAGATAAAAAATATTTGTTTGATCCTTATCTTTTTTTTCTTTTGGACTTGAAATCTTTAATGTTAATGGGCTTTTCTTTAATATAATATTTACTTTCCTCAGAACAAAAACATTTAACTTTAAATTAAAGGTTAGCATACATAGGTCATGTTGCTTTTAAATTAAAACTGTAAACAAAAAATGTCACAGAACTGGTGTACTAATCAAATACATATTTATCATTGGTCTTTACAATGTCACTCCACTTGTGTGAAGTATGTTAATGATGCCATCTCTATAGAAAAATTACTGGCCTTTATTCGAAAAATTCTTAGAGGGCAATATTTGACGTGTGATCATTAAAAATCGGAAATAATTCCATTGGAAAAATTTATAAAGATCTTTCATAAAATAAAACATTATAGACATATTTTATCATTCCCATGATCATCAAAAATTATTGCTATAAACCACTTTTTAGATTAAAAAGTATCATCAACGAAATGTGTACTTCAAAATCGCTTTGTAAAATTTTATGAAGATTACAAGTCTTTGGAAAAAAGGTTTACAGTGATTCATTTTACGGTTGAGAGTGGTAAGATCAACGATGTGTTCAATTTTCATAATATGTCAAGTAAATCGAAAAGTTATCAGTGGACAATTAGGTACAATAAGTGTCAAAAATTAAAAAGAATTCGATTGTGACTGAAAAAATGGACCCAAAGGTTAAAATAGAAGTTCCCACAAAATGTCGGTAATCTTGTTGGGTGTTTTCTTTGAGGTGTATGATCGTACATAGTCCTAATGAATAATAACTATTTCTGTCTGCCGAAATTGTTTTTTTTTCCGATTTCATCTTTCAATTTCTCGAATTGAACACAGCACAAATCTTTGGTTATTGATTCACCAGGTTGCAAATGCTCGAAATACATAATTTTCTTAACTGACTATCAAACATTTTAATAATAAAATAAATCATTAAGAAATTTAATGATAAATCTTCCCTGAAAATTTGATTTTGCAGTGATTGTATGTTTTTGGCAAGCCTACATTCATTGACTTTTATGACTGAACTTATCTCACATTTCTTTTTACCAGTTTTCATACTATTAAGGAGGTCTGAATTTTCTTGCTTGGATATGACCATTTTGTATATTGAAACAAGCCTCTTTTTCTCCATCGATAAGTTCGTGAACCGTCCACAATCTTGCCTTGCCTTTTTTATATATCTTCTTTAAATATCAGCAACTTGTTTCCTCGTTTGATACTCTATAGTGAATTCATTCTAATCAGTATTTAACATGGATTATTTTCAATCGATGCTTTAACTAGCGACCAGTTTAACTTAGGAGTGCCTGTTACATCAAAATTTTCGAATATCAATTGGAAAACCATCTTTTACAATTTTTGACATCAGCAGCATCCGAAAAATTTAGTTAATTAATCTTACAGCCTCTAATGTCGTTTCACTATCTTAGGTGAATTTTCAACAGATTTTATAAAGTATTAAAAAATTATTCGAAAAAAGCTTTAAATTTCATAAAATCAATCACGAGATAAAAGATTTTGATAAATTTAAACAATTTATTAATTTATTGAATATTAATTATTAATAAGCGACAGTAATTATGTGCTAAATGAATAGTTTGTAAAACAAAATATAATCTCACCTGCATGAAGAAACTGACTGTAGTTCTCACTTTTTTCTTGCCCGTGGTTGAGGACAAGAAAAAGGTAGTCCATAGGAATAGAGCTGAGTAGATCCAGAATAAACCAGGATTTCATGTACCGCCTTGCAATTATTTTTGGGTCAAGTATAATTTCATCCGCAAAATCATTTGTTATAATCCCTTTGGAAATTTATTTTAAAATATAGAAATTTTAGAAACTTAAAGAATAAAAAAATAAATATGTATAAACGCTTTACAAGTAAGTAATTATTGAATTGATTTATAAATGTGCTCGGTTTGTTTAATCTCACCATATGTACTGGTGATATTAAAATTAATGATGTACAAATTTGAAAAAACTCAGTCAACAATAAAGAAGTCAGTTTTCAAGTTTACTTATTTAAAAATATTTTAATTCAACTTATGAAAAAGAAGAAGTTTGAAAAGAATGAACATTTACATTATATCTCAATTTTTGAATTTAACTGACAAAAAACTGTTACAAGGGTCGCTGGGAAAATCTGATATTACTAAATGAATGATACAAAGATGTTTTTCGTATTAAGACGGAACAAGTAGAATTTTTGTGATGTTTCTCATCACTGTAGTACATCAACATGGATGATGACTGCCTAAATCAATTGCTATGAACAGATCACATTTGATTGTCTGCTCAGGATTCAATACTTCAAACCACACTCACATTATCGCATTTACTCTGTGCATTTTTGTTTTTCTAGCCAAAATTGACATTTCATCAAGCCTTAATCATTGCCGTTCTCTGTAAGGATTTTTGAAAGTATCCATTTCTCATCCAACGTAAGAATGATTTCGGCAAATACAATAGTCTTGAATTTGTGCACTAACATTTGACCACATTAACACATACTAAGATGTTTTCAAGACTAAGTTGACGTAGGATCTTTTTATTTTTTCTAATTGAATATAAATATTTCCTATAGACACATAAATGCACTTGAACTTCTCAGCAAGTTCTCGAGTAGTTTGTCGAGTATCTGTCTCAAAGATTTTTTAATTTACCATTATCTATCATTTGAAAACCTCGTCCACGCTGATCATCGTTTTTATTTACATTTCATTTTTTAAATCGTTGAAACTATCTTCTGTATTCAATATTACTAATGATAATATCAAGAAACACGTTGTATATTGTTCGGAATTATTCTGAAGTAGCTTTAACTTGTTTAAAATCATTCCAAATAAAAATGCGAATTTTTTATTTTTGGTCATTACAATATTCTTAATTGTAATATTCTTAAGCTTATTTTCCAAATGAAAATGAATGAAATGAAAGATGATATTAATAACATATTATAAATGACTCAAGTATACATAACAAGATTTAAAATGCGCGGTTTTTGGTGGTTTATGTAAAAATAAATGTTATTCATTAAAATGCGTATTTCTTACTAAAATTTGTAGATAAATAAAAGCTAGAAAATAATTTGATATTCAAATCATTGTTGTTATAATATTTGCAGTTTGTATCCATAGAAACAAATTTATTTCTGAAGGAAAATAAATTGTTAGTCTCAAAATCTACAGGAATTAAATAAAAATTGTTTTCGTAGGAAAACGATAATATCAACAGAAGAATACTAAATATAATAAAAGCGAATTCAGAATAGTTTAACTATTACAATATTTACTCATGAGAGATTTTAAATCAATATTGTGGACATTTGACTTTCAGCACGATGAACTGATACGATAAGATATGATAAGTTTGATGGAAAGTAAGCAGAAAAAAAATTTTATATCTCCACTATATTTATGTCAAAATCAAAATCGTTCCGGTTTTAGTTATCATTTATCTCAAATCTTTATAGATTACATATATACATTTTAAATCTGTACTGATTAACTTTTACTGAGAATTTTTGTGAATATAGTATTAAAAACCTAACCAAATAGACATTTCAGTGTGTTTCAAAATAGTCAACATAATATTGCATGAGATCGAACCAATTTTCAAAGCAATTTTTCCATTCTGAAGTTGGCACTTCAGATATTAATATCTCTAATTTTGCAATATATCTGCTTGATATTTAAATTATGACTCATATATCAAATGTTCACCTATTTATAAGACATTCATTATCTTAAATTTATTTAAATGATTTATTGTAAGTCCATGTCGAATTGTTTGATTATGTCAGTAATAAAACAGGGATAATAATTAAAGTACTCGATTTCACAACCTTTCCACTTATTATATTTTAAGAAGATTTAGTACTAAATAAGAAAAGTATAAATATTAGCATAATTGTGAAAATACGTATCGATTTTAAAATTAAGCAAATAACATGTGCAAATATGTTTAATATCTTATTTGATCAAAATAAAGTTTGCATTACAGTTATCATTGACTTTAAAAATTATTATTTGAAAAACATCTAAAAAATTGTTAGTAAATTTTAAAAAAGTAAATTATTTAATTAAAAAAAAGGGTGAGGTCCAAGTTTGAAAAATTTGTTTGAGTAATCAGATTTACTGAAATATATTATTATTGCTTTGATTTTGAATTATTATTTAAAATGACTATAGAAGAATATAACTTGGCGACCACACCAGGACTCGATCGCAGACAGAATAGCTCCTGATGTACTAAGAAAAGGAGGCGATATGGGGTGTATCAAATACTTGATAACAATCGATTAGATTAAATCAAATTTTAAAAGCAAAAGAACTACAGCAAGTTAAGTGAAAGTATTTCAACACTTCATTAGATAACTTATTCAATCTTGAGATTAATGTTACATTAGAATTCTTAACCAATGCTTTCAAGATACCAAGTTATATGAGTTGAATTACGAATGGCACCAAAACAAAAAGTTTTTTATAATGGTATTCTATTTTGCTTCAAAATGTTATTAAATCATAAGTACAGATAGTAATATTCGTGGTATATTGATGAAAAATATATGGAGTCTTAGTAAATTCAACCTGTTTATTTTAATTTTAAGTCCTAAATATAATTCTTCAAATGATAATTACAATATACCCTTGATAAACCTATGGGCGTCCAATTGTTATGACATGTTTTGTATTCTTTGTTACTGAATCGGGTGTTTTTTTTTCATCAATTATGTCCTACTATTTATAAATTGTATATTGTAAATATAAAATAATTTTTTATTTATATTTTTATTTTTATAAATCATTTCAAATCTTTTAGAATATCTTGAAACACAACGTTTGAATTATATGAAATATTATTTATTACGGTAAAAAATATCTTTATTTATAAAAATATTATTTATGCTATTAATATTTTATATTATTTAAAATTTTTGTATTGCTTTAAGTATTCATTTCAGAAAAAAATAGAAGAAAGATATAGACGAAATAATTTGTTTAAATAAAATAAAAAGCATAAAATAATAGGTCTCGCTGTATGCGAAATTGAAAATTAGAGATTCCTGAGAAACATAGAACTCTTCATTATTGACGTAATAACAAGTTCCACTTTTACACTGATTTATACATATGGAGATTTTCGTTGCCTTTAATAACTACATTGAATATTTTATATTTTGATATTTTAAGTACTTTCACCAATTTTCAGGACTGCTAAGAGATATATTTACTGTCTCTTCATAATAAATTAAATATTGAGGTCAAATTTAAATTATTCTTTAAAACCTCATATCCCCTTCAATCTTCTTCATGACTGCTGAAAGTAAGTACCGTTCATCATAGATTTATTAGACAGGTCGGTAGGAACAAAGTCAAGACAGCATCTGATGAGGGATTACTTTGAGATGTATGGGATCATCAATTAATATCTCTTTATTAAATTCTCTATTACTTTTAGTTTTATTTTTGATTAATTAGAGTTTTTCTCATAAAATAACATTGTCGTAGCTGAATCACTTTCTTAATCAAACTCTTTTATGAATAATGAAGAAATAATTTCTTTAAAAATGATAGAAAACCGCAAACGTTGATTCAATTCTATGAAACATTCCTTAGGTTTATGATATGCAGTGTTGATCATAATTCACCGACCAATTTGATTTTTTGCTTTTAAATAAAATTTTAAAACATTTATTAAAAATTTTACATAACCGAATTTTATAAACATATTTCTTAAAGAATTAATATTTGGTGTTATATTTGTTTGCAGATATTAAAGCCTCAGTTCGACAAGGCATCGAATGAATCACTTTCTTGCAATATTCCGATGTAATTGGTTTTGATCCCGCTGAAATACTTTAAATACTTTTTATTCCTTTTATCCTCAAATAATATTAGTTTCATATGGGAAACTTTTGCTTTCAGTAATCTCCAACAATCTTTTGTTTAGATTTAAGTCCATACTTATTTCTAATGTTAGAGCCAAATGCAAAGATATAAAAACAAAGACCATATCTAGATTTATTGATTAATTTATCAAATTTTTAAAAAAATTATTATTTCTACAATAACTAAGTGATTTGATCAATGAAATAAATCCGCCGTCATTTTGCCAGAAACCTTGTTTATTGGTAAATTGAATTGAATTTTACTTTTATACAATTATAATGCATATAACAATGTGTTTGTACACAATTTTAGGTATAAAAAGTGAAATATCTTTCCGATTGTCATAAAGGCTAGATTTCCTCCTACCTCGTCTCTTGAAAAATTATCAGATTTTATATATGAAGATTAGCAGAATATTTCACTTCCACCATTGACCACTTATACGCTGCTAGTCGAAGACTAATAAAATCAGTTTCATTTGCAAATGGTGGTATAACTGATTTTTAATAAAAAGGTAACATGTTTTCAGATGCTATTAATTATGAAACTTGTTATATTTTATAATGGAAATTATGTCATTAATATTATTATTAAGTGTTTCCGTTAGTTTGCCTACCGGCTTTATATCGTATTTCTAAGATTATAATATGTTATCGTGTATCAGCAGTCAAAATGTAGGCTATTTGATCTTGAAAACCTGTTCAGATCATAGAATCCTAGTATCATTTAAATAAGTTGATCAATATTTTCCATTCTCATTATAAGTAGATCTCAAAGATTCCTGGATTATCGTAGATATGCCTAACCATTTGAGTGACCGTCATGTTTCGATAAAAATGAAATCAAGATTTCTATTTCAACATTTTATGATGATTGGTTTTTATGTTTTTTTACATCCAGTAAAAGATTTTTAACTCGCCTCTTGTGTTGATTATAACTTTTACATTCACTTATTAATTTACTGCAAAATTGGTGCCAATAACTTGGTCTGACGTTGTGAATATATAATGATCAATTATGATAATATATTTATAATTTTATACATTACTTATTTCACAAACTATAAAAAATATTTTTAAAAAACTGATATTTTTGTAATAAAATTACAGATGTACTCTTCTCTTTAAGCTTACCTTTTCGTCAAAAATTCGTCTGTTTAGAAAACTTCAAACCTTTTTATCTTTGGACTAAATGTATTATAAATATTAAGTATTGTAAGATAAATTGAAATTTAATCGGTGGATATAGCTCAGCGGTCAGGGCAGTCCATGCGCATATGAAGAAATTGATCTGGATAAATGTGCAGATGAACTAATAAAAAACCTTTAACAAAAATTGTGATATAATTTATTGAACTATTTATTTGTATGATTTATTTTATTGCCATACGAGGCTCACAGCACTGTGCTGATGATTTATGTTCATGTATGTAAATATTTGTTGTAAAAATACAATTTTATTTGTTCGAATCTCAGTATTTCCAATCAATTTTCAACTAACAAGTATCATATTTCAAAAACCAAGATCTCCATTTTATATTTTCATCGATATTTTTGTTTATATTAATCCAACAATTGTTTAATGACACCTTAAAAACATATTTTAATGTATTTTTAAGGATATATCAGTGGTATATCATAGTGGTATGTTATTCTCTATTTCATAAAATTCTACATGAACTCCTTCATAAGGATTAAATTTTAATTAATATTAAATAATAAATAATAAATATTTTTAAAATAAATTATAAAGTAATATATTAAAATTTAATCCATAATGTAAAATAAATTTTTTAATAATTTTAATAAATTGAAATCGTTTTTTAAAAATAAATAATTTGATTAATTTTAATAAAAGTTGTAGATAATTAATTTGTTTAAATAAAGGATAAAAAGAGGACACTTATTAAATCTATACAATTATTTTCTTGAAATAAAAATGTTAAAAAATCATGAGTTTTGAATTCTGAAACTGTTGATAACGTGGCAGTAACTAACACCCTGTTTTTCTTATTTTAACCAATTCTATTCATATGTTGAACCTAATCGATCAACTATAATAATAAAATGAAAAAGACTTTTTTATGGAATTTTTTAAAAAAATCTTATTATAATTCTGCGGTGTTCAAGGTTTTCTAGCAATCACTTATGATCATCGGGGCCTGTTGTTTTATTAAGCTCTTTTTATCAAAGTCTTCGATAAACCTGTTGCGATGGAAATACATAAGTTTTTCTTTTATCATAAAACCTCATTAATTACATTGATACTCTATTTTTATTAAAATATTTGTAGATATCCACATACTCTTAATGTCAGGCAAAATATTCAGGATATCCATTTCATCGAAACATTATAGGAACTTGTGAGCATTGCATATCATTAATAGTTTCAGAAGTACAACTTTGTTTTAGTTCAGAAATGTATATTATTCTTAATTATTCTTAATTATTTTTTATTAATAATAATAATATTTTATTATTATTATATATTCATATTCAAAAATAAAAATAAAAATATTATTTTAAGAATAGTCAGTTTAAATAAAAAAATCTGACAGATCGGTAAAGAGTTATTTACTGCGTGAATGTTTTGTATTTATTGATTTCGGGGATATTATTTTATTTCATATATATATTAAAAACCTAAATATTATACGAAGACGTTGACTCAATATTATCAGTTTTAGTTCAAAATTAATCGGAGATACCGCGATTCGAACCCAGGACCTTTAACATGAGCATGGTCTGCTTTGACCGCTGTGCTACATACCGTAACTAATTTTCAATTTATCTCATAATCAGAATTTATTTAACAACAATTTTATGGTTTGATACTCGTAAACTTTAAAGGACAATTAGAAAAGCCATTCATCTTTAATTATATTATTTTTTATTTTCTTTAATGATTTCTGAAAATGTGTAACAATCGTATTATAGGAAAAAGTTGAAAATTCTTCTTCAAATTTTGGTTTTCTTAATCAACCCTAGATAAAATATCATAAATTTTCAAAATAAATAAAATTGCTTTATTAAATAAAAAAAATGAAATTTTATTAGCGCGTTTGAAATATTTTTTTAATAAAATCAGTTGTTTAAATCAAATGCCAATAATCATAATTTAATTACTTCATTGTCAATGAATTCAAACAAAGAATTTTAGAAAATTTATCATGTTAAAATCTAAAAAATCAAAGCTTAGTCGCAATAATTTTAAGTAAATAACAAATAATATCTTCATTGTTCTTCAAGCAAAATCAATATTTATTTTTATTTCTTAATAAAGTTTTAATTAATTGAAATTTGTTAAAATTTTTATCAGTTAAACCTTTAAGTAAATTATAAATATTTGGTTTAATTAAAATTAACAGGAAATTAATGTGAAATTATTCGTTTCTCAAATGAACATTTGGAAAATGTTTGGAATAATCTTCAATATTTTGATTTCATTTAAACAAATAATTTGATTTATAAATAAATCAAATAGTAATAATTTAATTTATAGTTATTTCATATAAACTAAGCAATTAATAAAGCCTTAATAATATAAACATTGTTAAATTAAAACAATATATTATTTTCATGATTTGTCTTCATTAAAACAAATTTTCAAAAATTCTTTATAAATTATAATGGTTATTATTTTTGTTTTTTTATCATTCTAAAGATCAGGATTTGTCCTTGAAGTCTTTTAAATAATATTATCTTTCTTATTACAACTTTAAATACATATCGATTTCTTTAAAATTTTAACCAATCTTTCTTAAAATTCTTTTAATATATTATATTTACACAAAAGGTATTTTGCACTCAACGGTATTCTTTAAATTTTATCCTTTAAAACACATTTTCATAGATAATAGCAGAAAATTACCTGTTCTAAAATTAACGGCAATATCTAATATAAAAATAGTATCTGATACACAATTGAACACGATCCAATGAAGGCTGAGATCATCATTGAAGAAGGAGATGGCCACTGGAAGCACAATGAGATTTGTAATGAGTAAAACCAGCATCATTAAATCCCAATAAAATCTAAGCAATATTTGCTTCATTAAATTAGAAATAAAAACATGTTATTATAAAATCAAAAATTAATAATAATAATAATAATAATAATAATAATAATAATAATAATAATAATAATAATAATAATAATACTATTGTTTGGATCCATAGAAAAAGTGGTCCCAGCACAAATCAACTCAAATTCAAAGCCGGCAAAGGAGCCTGAACAGCTACAGCCAGGGCAAGAGCTTATAGAGAATGATTCTCCAAAGCTCATTATTGACAATTAATAAACATTTTGATTACATTTTGATTTTAAACATGTGCATGAAAAAGCCTTGTTAGGCTTACTTTCTTTTAT
>JBBMKC010244462.1:0-10693 GCA_037834085.1 Bipalium vagum
AAAAGTTATACTTTTAAAGTAAAAATTTATACTAATTAAGTAAAAAGTTATACTTTTAAAGTAAAAACCCTATATTTCTTATAAAATATACTTTTAATAAATCTAAAATTGGATTTTTAGTTACAGCTTAGATTTTAGGTAGAACCCGGAGAAGAATGATAACTTAAGAAAAGACAGAACACCCTTCAGTATTTTACTCTCAAGAGCCCTCAGAATAAAAATTCTGTTCTCCGTCCTAATTGAGGTGGAGAAAGAAAATACTGGGAAATAAAAGAAAAACAAAAAATTATTTGATTCTAATATCTGTGGTACCGAATATTAGCAATTAGTTAATTAATAATGATCAATTTATAATTCTTAATCGATTTATAAGTTAGTAATTTTTTTATTATATAGGGTTATTCATGAATCTGTACGCCTGCGAGAAGTGTGTAGCCAAAAATGTATTATATTTTTTATTTAATTAATACTAGTTGATTTAGAATTGTGATCAAATCTAGTTAACAGAATAAATAAAATAATTTTACTAATTGAATTTGTTTTTCCTTTTTCTTGGTTGCGTTGAGTCTACTTATTTTAATTTACTTTTCGAATATTATACGTTCGTTTTGGTTCTTCAGTTCCACTTGTTTTGCGTCTGTTTCTCTTTGACTTTTCTTGGCATCCAGTTCTTGACTTGTAATCTGATTCGAAGTAATGTTTTTTCTGTATATTTTTCAGTATGTATATTATTTTACTTATAAATTTTTTAAAATTTAGTAAGTTAATGTTACAATTTTCAGATTTTACCTTTAAAAATTTTTATCATAAATTTACTTTTAGAAAAATTCTTTAAAATTTTTGTTGAAATAATTATTTATAGTAACTTTATGTTACTAAATAATTTTTTCCTAATTTTTAAAAAATTAATCATCAAAATGATTGTTTTTTAAATAATTATAATTATAATAATAATTGTTATATTTTTTATATAATATTTTATTGATTTATATATACATATATATATAATATATATTTCATATTTTATTTGGTACTTATTTTAAGATAAGAAAGAAAGATATAAGGATTCTATCTTCTACACAAAATAAATAAAATTACACAAATTTTTTTTATACATAAAAAGTAAAACTACACAAAATTTTATCAAAGGATCAATAAGGAGCAATGCTTAAAATCAATGTTATTTTGAAGGATTTGCTTGATTTGATTGGATTGAAGGAGTCTCCACAGCATGAAAAAATTTTTTATAGTATTCGTAATTTCAGAATGAATGAATCAAATCAAACTGAATATTTCAGGGCAACATTTTACTTACTTACTTTTTTATTTATAATAAATGCAAATGTGTCAGAAGCGCGCCGTGCAATATGCAGTGTATATGGTGACTCTACCACAAACTTTCTGGATTTCGATTTCCCTAGGCAGTGGAATAGTTAACCACTGATGACGAAGAAATTTTGATCGCAATCAAAGTAGACCGGCATATATCAACTCGAGAAATAGCACTCATCTAATATTCCAAAGCTGCGAAGCGCTTAGAAAATTTTTTGATAAAAATGATTGATATTTAGGATTCTCAAAAATTGATCCGAAAAGAACATTTTGATCGGTAAACAATCTGTAAGTCACTCGTAAATTAAATTCATGGACAAATTTCTGAAGCTCATGATCATCTAGGAAAAGTAAAATAAGTGATACTGAAGAAACGGTCGAAGTTAGTGAACAGAAATAATGTGACATCCAAAAATCACATTTACTCACCTTCATATTCCAATCTAATCGCTTCAAAATAATGTAAATTAATTCAATATAGAGTGAAAAAGAGTGGTTAGACATTTTTTTGCCGAGAAGGCCTAATATTAAGATTATTATTAATTTAAAGGCCTAATATTAAGATTATTATTAATTTAAAGGCCTAATCAAGAACACTTGGTCTATATTTTTTTGAATAAAATAAAGATTTAAATATTAGAACTTCGTCTTTTAATTTTGATGAAAATAATGCAGTACGTATTCCACACCAAAAATAAGATAAATAAACTTTAAAATCAATGTAGCTTAAAATATATTTAGTTTGGAGAAAATTTAAGTATATTACAAATTCAACATAACATATCACTTACTGTTATCAAAGAAACTGTTACAAAAATCAATTTTTATATTTTTTGCTTAGTTTAAAGAAACGTTATGAATTATAAAAGGAGTTAACGCATAACGGTAAAAACATTGTTACTTGAGTTCAATATTGGTGTTAATATCAACCACACGAGGGGAGTCCAAACCTTGTGAGAATAAGTTTCTAGTCACATTTTAATGGTAATCGGGAGTGTACAGAAGTTGACAATCGTCTGATTACGCTATTCCAAACAGACTCAGCTTTGAATGTGTACTCCACGATCCCGACCTCAGTAGTTAGCATAAGATTATCGGTGTCTTGGCTCTTCAGTCTGAATATTTAATAAAAATTTTCTAATTAGAAAATATATCAGTAGTTTAGTAATAAAATGGCTTAATTATTAAATTTTGATACCATTATTTATTTATTTATTTCGTATTCTCCTTTAGCGTCTTCAAAATGTATCTGAATTTGAAGTCCATGTGAGTGTATAGTTTTGTTTTTCAGGTAGTATAATGATGATGCACAAATAACTGTTTACATAATACTTTGGATTTCTGAGTACTAATTGATTCCAGATTCTTTAGTGATAACAGAATAAACCTGATAGTCTTTAAAAACGGACAGATTTATGTATCTGTTCTTATGTCCTTCATCATTTATGTCATTAAAACAGTTTTTGGAAGTTTTAAATTTTTACTAAACTTTTTGTTCTCTCTCCACGACTCTTTTAATGAAATAATCTCCACAATTCAACTTTTCACTGAAAAAAAATTCATGTCAATTTTTGTTATTTTTCCTTTTATTTTTAATTAATATAAATAATTATATGAAAACTGATAAAAAGTTTTTCTAAACTGTTATATAAATAAAAGAAATTGCTTAAATGCAACGAAATCGGTATTATATCTTAATATATAATAATACAAACAATTAAGTTATGAAGCGATCCATATACAATATATTCTGAAATGATCAAAATCAATAGATGGAAAAATTCATTATTTAGTTCATTATTACAATTTTATTTGAAATTTATGAAAGTCACAAAATTCATTTTGTATTATCATGTCTCCCTATGGTTTCTTTAGAAACATCATTTAGGTTACACTGGTTGATCAAATGAGTGAACATGGTCTACCAATACTTGGCTTATCCTCAAGGTCAGAATCACCACTTATATTTTGGAAACACACATGTAGGATTTTTGCAGCCTCTGCTGCACTATAATCTAGTTGGAACTTGTACAATAATAATTCTTGAAGTAGATTTTTCCTGAAAACATAAATATCTAAGATAATAAAAAACGAAATATCTAAACTTGTTACTTTTTAAATATATAACTTTTAAATCTTTCAGTTTAACTGACCCATCACTTTTGTTTCTTAATGTGCTCTTTTACTTTGAATCAAAAAAATCTCAATAGCCTATACTAAATGAATTATTATATAACGATATAACCTTTATTTCACCATCATACACATTATAAAACTATCATAATAAATTATTTTCTTATAATCACTCAAGATCACATCATAGTAATGTATTAAGTCAAATCCCTGAGAAACTAGTTGACTAATTAATTACAAAATATACTTATTATTATTAATTATTAGCAAAGAAATTTAAGTTCTAATCAAACAAATCCCATGAAAAATTGATTTTAATCGATCAAAATGTTATTAAGAAATAAAAACAAGACATTAGTCTTACACAGAACGAAAAATGGGTCTAGGGGTCCCGGGGTCTGCTAGGTCTTGTACGGACTTCTATAAATTCCATTGGATCTATGTTGCATCATCGGAATATAATTGTAGATAGGATTTTAAACTCACGATAAATCTTTCAAATATTCTTCTGATGTTTTTTGTAAAATATTTGTAGCTGACTTGCTTTTTTATTATCAATTTAATGGATAGATTTTAAATAGTAATCTTCTGCATAAAGTCTTACTGTGGTCTTTGAGGTTTGTACCTTTTTGGAAATAATTTTAATTTATCAAATTTGAATTGCTTACTGCTATTTAAGTAAAATAGGAGTTTAAAACAAAAGTTTATTTATTTTAAAAATTACAATAATAAGTGTAATATGCAAAATTCCGGAAACTTATGGGCTACCATAATATATGTATCGATTTGATTACTTTGATATTTTGAAGACTCAAGTTAAATTTTCCGATAAAATAAAATTCCGGTATACGGAATTTCTTGAAACAATTTTTTCTCTGCATGTTTCTTCTGATTTGGCATTCAGATTTTTAGGAATTATATTTCTTACTTTAAAATAATATAATAAATAGTAATTTTTAAAGTATTATTAAAACCATTTTCGATTTATTCCTTTTATAAATATATTTTATTTATTAAATTAAAAATTAATTTTAATATTAAGATTTTTTTTCCGAAATGTTAGTCTTCTGAACTCATGCTTAAGACAAATTTATTAATTAACTCGTTCTCAAGAATGAGGTTTTAATTTAAATAATTTCCCTAAGTGGGTATTATCTAGTTTAAGATAATAATTTTTACTGAATATAACTGTTATATGCATAGTGATCTTTGTGGATTTTCACTTGAGTGAGATAACTAAATATCTAACATCCAATATTATGGTAATTCTTTTAATATATGTATATTAGGGCTGCGGAAGTTAACGATTAATTCATCGATTTATTTTAAAAATTCATCTTAAAATTAATTTAAATTAATTTTTATATTCAATATTAGTTCATATATTTGAATATTAAATATATTTTAAAACTGTAAATAAATATTTCTTATTTTGTTTAATAAACTTAAAAGAATCAAAATGTCTGATGCAGAAAAAACAGCAGATCCAATAGGTAACGGTATAGTGACTCCCCCGCGAGCTATAAAAATTTTGTTTATACCGTTACATTCGGCATTATTTGTGGAATATAAATATAAAAATATTTTTAAAATCTAATCATTTAATAAATAGATATAACCTAAATAAATTTCTTTAAAAATTTAATAAATGTTAAGTTTCTATGTAAACTTAATAAAATGATTTAATCAAACAAATTTTTTTACCAATTTTTATGTGGTAAATTAATATTTTAAAATAATTTTAATTAAATAAATATGCAATTATAATACTTAAGCTATATTTTATAGAAAATTTCTCAAAAAATGTAAGCTAAATGATCTGCTATTGTTTAAATAATAATAAAGTAGCACAAAAAGGTTAATCACAATATAAAAATAATCATTTATTTTTTAAGCCGAGGATGGTACTCATACTAATCGTATTGAGTCCATATGGCATCCAATAAAGGATTGGATGCGGACCAGAAGGCCATCACAAGAATACTTTGAGACATCATTGTGTGAATATTTAGTTCGCAGGGAATGGCGACTAAATAAAATTGATAGGTTTGCTGAACTATTGAAACTGATTAAAAATAAATATAAATTGTAAATATTGAATAAAAATTTGTGTTAATTTGATATTAATTATTGAAAAGTTTGAAAAGTACGGTTCTTGGACGTCCAGCAGAATTTCGAGCAAGCAATGATTTTCCGTCTTTTATTAGTTTAGTCCATATATAAATAGTGAACTTCGGTACTGTTTTTGCTACAGCTTCATAAATTTCTTCCGATGTTTTCCCATTTTCATAATGGGTTTTTATCAAATTTCTTACAATGCTCTCGTTCGTCATTATCTAAAAGAAAATATTGCTAAAAATAACGTATGTTAATTTTGCAAAATATTAAAAACCTTGGCATAAATTAAATCAATTAATAATTCAAATTTAAATTTTCTTAGTTTAAAAATAATGTATTTAAACAATTTATCATTTATTGGCCACCCGTTATTGATGTTCTTTTGACCAACATATATAAAGTTAAAACTGAAATAAAAAAATACTAAGAGTACAATGGTGTTTACTATAACATCTGCCTTTTGGACATCAATTAGTATTGAAAGTAATATTATGATATTGCTATCAGTAGATTACTGATGACTGGATGTTACAAAGTGTTGCTCTGGGACGAGTAAATTATTTCAAGTGTTATAATTCCAAAAATATTTTTTAATTATTTGAAAAAGTTACAATGAATAGAAATATACTGATAAAATCCATGTATTTATTATTGATAATACACAGTACATAATTTCAGTTGTTTCAAAAACTGATTTCCTTGATATTTCAGTTATAAAACACACTATGCTATTGAGCATCACTTGTGTTTATATAATGTCGAAAAGTTTAGCGCTGTAAAATGGAATGTCTCTAAGCTTACTACTATTGAAGTAATACAAATTACATCAATACTTTATCCACGATATAAAAATCTAAAATGCTTATCCAAAGAGTTAAACAATTCATATTTTTCTTCGTTACTGTCAAAGTTGATCATAATTAAACAAAATTCATTTTCATTTGAATGCTTTTTTGCTGTCTTTGCAACCATATTGTGATCCAAAAATTTTATTTTTATACTTTTTTGGAAATGCTTTCTAATTAGAGTTTGGAGATGACGTTGTTTCTCCTCTACATATAGATGATCACATCCATGACATTGAAATTTATAAATGATATTAGCTTGCGTTGCTTTTGGAGTGACTGTTTTGATTTTTGAAAAGTTCTACGTCTTCGCATTTATACACATTATCTTTAGGCCTTCTTCGTTTATAGTCTACAATATTTTGCTTTTCGAATCTATCTGAATAGGGAATTTTAATAATGTGTTATAATCATTTTCAATAGACCATTTTATACATCTCGTAGTAGCTATTATTTGAAGTATACAAGCCAATATCTATCTTTTTTTGTAACTTGATGTATTCAGTTTATAATTTTCTTCTATCACTAATGTTCTTTTATTATGAATTCGTACTTGTTTATTTATAAAACAAAATTTATTTATTTTTATCAACATAAGGTTTATAAATCAGTAGTCTGTTTCCATTGAGGTCTTTTACATTTTTCTAAGCTGCCCATAAATAAAAAAGATCTTTCTGTGTACCATTCACTATTGAATAAATATCGATTGTCTTTCATACTAAATTTCAATAATTTCCTCATACTAAAGTAGTCCATGATATGCTTATCACGTCTATCTTTCCTATGGCAAATATATTGATCAATTTTTTCCAAAATAATTACATGTGTAAATAAGCTGCACACATCAAATGATACCATATGATCTTTCTCCGACGTTTTCTCATAATTATTCGGAAAAATTGCTAAAAATATCTTTTATTTCATATTTGATTTCCATTAATGGTTTTAGTAATTTATCAATAAATTTTGTCATATAAAGTTAACCTTAATTTATCATTGAGAGGACTGATCTTACTGATTGATAATTGTGTATTATCGGTAATCCATATGATTTTCCTAATTGTGACCCATGATAACTTAATCTGTTGGCTATTTTTTTATAGTTTTTTCAAAATTGCATTAAGCTTTTCTTTTTTATTGGAATTGATATGCTATTGAATTTCAAATTTCTTTTTCAATTTTTCTTTAATTCAATAAATCATTTACCTTTTCTATATATTATTCTTTATTTAATATTTTATTATATTTTATTTTTATAATATATTAATTTATTGTTCATTTCCTTTACTGAATTTTGTAATTAAGATATTCTTTTTGCTAAGAGTTTTTAAAATTTGCTCTTCAGGTTTTCGAATATTTGTTTTTTTGTAACATGTTTCTTTTGCTTGTTTAAAAATATTGATCTTTTCTTCAACTACTTAACCTATAATTTCCACATTGGTCAATAACTTGTATTTTCAAAGTTTTTCTATTTTTCTCTATTTCATTGGATTGATTGTTGCTTTTATTCAATGATTGAGTTCTAATATAAGTATTTCAAGTTCCTATTCTGATAACTGAATGTTTGAAAGGTTAATGAGTGTATTTTCTAAGTTGAAATTATTTTAATCTTTTTCTTTCATTATATTTTTTAATTTTTGATGTGTTTTGATTTCACTTGTTTTTTTGTATTTTGATTCGTAAATTGCACAACTAATGAATATTTTTAATTAATTTCCACCAGTTAAAGTGAAAAAATGTTGTCTGTTAAATAAATTACTCATTATTATTTTCCTTTCTTTTCTTTATCTCTATTCTTCTGTTCAATGATTTTTATGGACTTGAAAAGGATCCTCTTGGTGCCAATAAACCGGATTTTTAAAATATTTATTTTCTTAATCTGCATTCAAGTAGGAAATCTAAGTACAAATTAGTTTTTCCTTATTTCACATTATTCTTTCTTTATTCTAAATAACCATTCACATCGTAATCATTTATAAATTTTCTTTTAGTGAACAATAACCTTTTATTTTTATAATACAAGCTTTTTAACAAACATTTCTAAACATAAAATAGTTTATTTATAATACTATTATGATACATATTTCGATCTTTTCATTCAGATCTACTCTGTCAATTTTCATGTTTCTCAATTATCTTTATTTATAATTAATTTTATTTTATTATAATCAATTCTGATTTAATTTATCTTATATTTTATATTTAAATAATATTTTTAATATTATTAAAATAACAGAAAATAAAATTTGAAATTCAAATTTACAAAGATAAAAAGTACAGGCTTATTTTAAAAATATACATTAAGTATTCAAAATTTTTAAAAAGGTCACGCTAATCAATTTATATACTACGTTGAGTATATTGATCTGTTATCCCAATGGTAAGATAAATGGATTGATTTTACATGGAGCTCTGGATTTGGGTGTCAGAAGTCTTCAGAGAGACATTTCAGAGCTCTAACTTTCTTTCTTGGGACTATGTTTGGTACAATGTTTCAATAAAGATTTATGGGCTTTAAGTTTCAAAAAAATAAAGGTATGTACAGAGTGCTATTTTGGAACTAAGCAGAAACGAATAGCTACATCATGGTTGCAAATACCAAGTATAACTACTCGTACAGTAGCTCAAACAATTGCGATCTCTGATGAACGTGTACGTAATATTTTGAAATATGGTTTAAATATGAAAAATATTTTCGGAAATTTAGTTCCGCATTCGTTAACAAAACAACAAAACTCATGCGAAAAAATTTTCGGAAGAATTTTTAAATAAATTTAGGAAGACTAAAACTGATTTCATTCGTCGTTTCATAACAGTATATGAGACTTGGATTTATCATCATGATACTAAATTAAAACAAGAACTTTTGTAGTGGACAGAAGCAGGATGTTCCCAAGCAGCCAAAGAAAGAACAATCAGTGAGAAAGGTTATAACGTCCGTTTTCAGGAATGCGAAAGGTATTTTGATGATTGATTACTGAGAAAATGGAAAAATCAACTTCAATTCTTATAATAATTTATTTGATCAATTGGTGGAAAACATTCGTATAAAAAGACCTGGATTGAAAAATAGAAAAAAAACATCTTTCATCAGGACAATGCACCACCTCACAAAAGTTGTTTGACAATGGCAAAAAAGGAAAAACTAAATTTCAAAATTATTAAACAAAATTAAATTATTATCATATTTTCCAGTTTTGGTTCCAAGAGATTTTTATCTCTTCCGAAACCGTAAACAATTTTTTCATAGCAGGGTTTTTGATTCAAATGGGGAAGTTGAGACAGCTGTAAATCAATACTTTCGAGATCTTCCAGATTCACACTTTATTATTGGATTTATCGGAAATAAATGGATTGATTGTATTATCAAGAGATTATGTTGAATAATAAATGTTTTTCGGTAATTTTTACATTAATTTCTAAGCTAAAGACTTTTTAAGTAACCTATATGAATAACCAAACGTTTTTTCTTCGTAGTTAGGACTGAAGAGAAGTTCTAAGATTCATACACAGTAATATTTTTGGTATTTCTCGTGCGATATAAATATATTACTTTATTCACAAAATATCGGTTCGGTTCTGGGGTATATATTTATCAACAAAGTTTTAAAAGGTTTTACCTCAATTTTGGATATTAAACGAAAAATAAATTTTTTTCACCAAGAAGGTTTCGGTTTATTCAATTTTAACAAATTTGTTATGTTAAGTTCCTACAATGGGCTGATTTTAAAAAGACTTAACTTGGGCTTTTAGGTCACTTAAGAAAGTACTTAATATCAGAAGGGTTTACGGATGAACGTTCAAACACAATATAAAAATTACTGTCACAATGAAACAAAAGAAATAAACAATTTTTTTTTAAACAAAATATTTATTGATAAATCGGTTTTAAATTACAAGTCAACAATAAGATTTTAGACTGATCGATTCAGAAATCTTTAAACACAGACTTAATCTAGTGTGTTAAAACCCTCAGGAAGTTTTCCAGCTAGCGTCTGTACAAAATTTGAACAAACAAAAGAAGAAAAAGAAAAACAGTAAAAATTATTTAATCAACGGTGAAGCACTGAGTATTTATTTAGAAGATAATATTGATTTAGAATCTACGTCAATCGATTAAAATTGCGCAACTTGTCGTAGAGAATATTTTAAATTGTATTCGATACTTTTGTTCACACAAAGTATGAATGATTAAATAATAATAATAATAATAATAATAATAATAATAATAATAATAATAATAATAATAATAATAATAATAATAA
>JBBMKC010244472.1:0-20923 GCA_037834085.1 Bipalium vagum
TATTGGCCTTTCAATGTTAATGACATTTTTAAAATCATTATTCAATTACTTAAAAGCTGATATATATTAAATTGAACAGGAAGCCAACGTTTTATGATTGAAGGAACTTGAAAGAATACTTGCATTGTAAGTTTGATTTCTCCAACAGAAATTTGAAATAAAATAAGCTGATTTCATTGATTTGATTTCATGATCCGTTCATCAACATCTATAAATAGTTGTCCAATAGGAATGCACTTACTATTGGCTGTCAATAAGTGCGTTCCTATTCCAAAAAAGAACCCAAAATTTTTAAATTTCTTAAAAAAGGGGTAATATTTTTGCAATATTTTTACAAAACAACCTAATATTATTATTTTTTCAAAATGATCAAATATTCTTAGGCAAAATTGTTATAATTTTTTAAAGTATAATGTAATTTAAACAAATTATTTATTACAGTTTAAAATATAAAAATTGTATTACGTTATTTTATTACTTTATTATTATGACATTTGAATCAGAATAAAATGTAATGAAAAATTTAAAATGTTTATTTCCTAGTTAGTCCAAAAATTTTCCAGGAAGAAAAATTTTAAAAAATTCTAAAAATTTTATTTACAAAATACATTTTAATCACACATAAATTTAGTCATTAACGTAAAGTCCATCATTCTCTATAACATTGCGCCATTATTCTGCAATTAATCTGATCTTTTTGAAATATCAGTCACGATCTTTAAAATCAAAACTGATTACAAGCTTTTTCAACCTCTGTAACTGTTTGAGACTGCCGATCACGCAAGAAATGTTGTATTGAGCGGAACAAACTATAATCCGAAGGTGATATATCGGGACTTTAGAGTGGATGTGGTAATACCTCAATCCATTTAATTTTTTGTTGGGTTAATTTAGCACGATGTGGAGAAGCATTGTCGAGCACGTTTCTTGTTGATTAAGACAGAATATTTTTCTTTCAAAATGTTGTAAGCACGATCTAGGTGTTGGCAGTAATACTTATCATTAATTGTTTGACTATATAGAAGAAGCTCAAAATACAATAAATCATCAATGTTCCACCAAACAATAACCATCAACTTTCTAAAACGATCTTGCCGAACAACTGGTACAGTTTCTTGCCTACGTTAAACCTACTGCTTCTTTTGATAGTTATTCACGTAAAATCCAACTTTTCATCACAGGTTATAATGCGCTTTTAAAATCGGTCATCTAATGGATTATTCAGTAACTCCTGGCATATTTCAACACATCGCCTGGTTTGTACATCAAATCGGATCAAACGGAAGATTTTTGAGAATGTAACCATGCTGTTTCAAGTAGTTATGAATTTTTTGCTTACATGTGCCAGGACTGCTGCCACATCACTTGTACTTGAGTGAGGTTGTTCTTCCAAAACATTACATAGCTCTTCCCTGTTTCCTACAGATGGCCTTCCTGGCTTAGGTTTGTCTTGGAGACTGGCATCCCCTTGGTTGAAACAATTCAGAAGCATTAGACTTGCTTACTTTGCCTTCTACTTCAGTAATGCAATTTTCTGTAACATCTTCCCTGGTAGACAAACCTTTCTTTCAGAAATACTCGAATTTCAATTTTTTCATCTGACATTTCCATACAAATAACTAAACAAAAACTATAGTGATGATTCATAGTCTCATTGATTAATATATATAACATACAATACGTTGTGTTTGTAATAGATATTTGTTGTGCTTTTAATAGATTCTAATAAGATTTAATATTAACATTCTTACAGTGATGGTAATGTATGATTTCAAAAAAGTTACTTTTGCTTTATTATTCATTGTTCATATTATCTGGAAACTTTTTGGACGGCCTGGTAATTGATATTTTTTTATGTGATCATTGTCTTCAGAGCCTAACGTTTCTTTCAGAATCTTAACAGAAAGACATTTATAAGATTTTGCCAGATATTAAAATCATATTTTAACATAATAATTAACATATCAGTGGTTTTCAACCTTCTTTGTGGAGCGGAACCCCACGAAAACATTCTTCTAGATCGAGGAATAATTGTGCAATAATATAATTGTTTTATGTAGAAAACAGCATTTATTTTTTAAAATGAAATAAAAATATGTATGTTCAGAGTTTTGTACATGTTTGTTGACGAAATGAAAACAAAATTGTACATGTTTAAATAGATTAAATTTATTCTACTCAAAAACTGCGATTTTCTCATTTAGAAATTGAAGAACCCCTGGAGTATACTGATGGAACAATGGTTGAAAACCACTGACACACATAATGCAAATGTAAAATAAATTTATATGATACATGTGTAGTAAAACAATTTGTATGTTTTCAAATATTGATCTATTACCATTTTATGTATTTTTCTTAGTTAAAATTATAATCTTTTTTCATTTGGTAAAATTTTAATATTGTCTTATTTAAAACTTAATTTGTGTTTCAAATAAAATTATTTACATTAGTTTACTTTAGGAACTATATTAATATTCTTACCTGATTATAACCATTTGCAACAATTAAAAACAATGTTAGTTAACAATTATGAAGAAATATTTGACAAAATGAACAAGTTTTATTTTTTCAAGATCTTACCATAAATAGAATTCTTTATCAGATATCAGATATATCTTTTACATTCGTGGATGATGATACAAGATTTGAATAGTTTATTAACGAACTACACAAATGATTACCGAAAAATAGTAATATTCTTGATTTTTCATACAATATTTTTTGATCTATTAAGTCATTTTTGAGATTGATAAGCCTTGAATTTAATCAAGTCAATATTATAATCAATTAAGTCACTATTGAATCTAATAAAGTCAGTATTATTCATGTATCCCGAAACGCTGATTGCACAAATGAATGAAGATTCAAATATTCTCAGGAGCTTTGTCAATTGGAACAAACTCATCTAATTGAATCATTTTAATTTTTAGATTATTTTTAAATTTTGAATTTAAAGTGATAACATGACCACAATGGAATCAAGTGTTCATGCATTACATTAGTCCCCCAATCAGGAAGCCGAAACATCTCTTGTAGATATTATGAATAGAAATGAATTTTGCAGTTAATGGAGAATTTTCTCAATTTAGTCTGAGTAAAAAGATAAGTGTAACGAGATTAGTATTGTATCCCATATATTAATTATGTATAATGCACATATACATCAATAAAAAATGGAATTTTGAAAGATTCTACATTTTGTACCTGCCACTGTATGTACATAATCACCTCATTTTTTCATGTTTTTACAATTTATCTTAATTGTATTTAATCTCTATTTTTGTGAACAGTATTTCTTGTTGATCATAAGTTTAGCTAGAAAAAGAATAATTAAAATATTAAAACTATATTTAACCCTTTCGCTGCTCCACACGTATATATTCGCAAAAAAAACTTGTGTATCATACGCTCCCGACGAATATTTTCGCGCTTAGTTTTAAATTAGTTAGCTGCTCAATACGACTATTTTTACTATGTATTATTCATGTTTTCTGCTCTATACGATTATTTTTGCTGTTTAATACGTATTTAAGGCTACCAAAATAAATGCGCACAGCAGGCACAAAATCTCAAAACGAATTGCGCAGCGAAAAGGTTAAATATCTGTAATTAACAATTATCAATATTAACAATATCAATATTAACAATGGCCGCCTTTAACATTTATCATTTTCTACAAGCGCCTCGAAATACTGTCATTAGTTTTGTGGAACATATCATAAAAAATTTCATTGTGGAACCAGACTCTGTCAGTGCTACTGTTTAGATTCTTTTTCGTTGTGTGAGTCATCTACCACAGATTAGTCTTCATAATGCTCCAGATATTTTCAATTTGGTTCAGATCCTGTGAATTCCCTGACCAGGACATGGCATTGACATTGTTACAAGACAAAAATTGGAAACAACTTGTGATAAGACGCGGAATCATGCATAAATTTGCAGCTAGAAGTCGATCCGAACCATTTTTTATCTGTGACAGCAATTGTGGTCTCATGACTTCAAGATATTGTATCTTCTTCATCATGCCATTGACTACATAAAGACATCCGGGGCTTTAAGAACTGATAACACCACACAACATGACCTGAATGCCTAACAGTTTCTGTCAACGGTGGCGGACTAATCGGCGTTTGCCAAAAGTGTTTCTTTTTAGCTGATTGATACTCGAATATACTGTCATCACTGAAGCACACCTTCCTTCAGAAATCAACTGGTTTATTAATGAAATGACAAGCAAACTTAATACACTTGACTTTCGAGGTTGGAATGTCAACTTTGGTTTCTTCAAGGGATTCACAGATTTGCATCCTAATTCATTGAGACGACGCTGCACTGTGTGTACCGTCACATTCACTCCCATCTCTACTAATTGTGCTTTGAACTGATTAGCTGAAAGCACCTTGTATCGTCTTATCATGGTGACCATAGGACAATTATTTTGACTTTATGTCTTCCATTTTGGGTCACATCTGCCGAACCTAGATTTCGCTAATCCTCTCTTGTTTTTGAGTATACTCGAATGGTGAATATTTCATCTGTCTTACGGAGAAATTACCTGTACGAAATAATAATATCTGAACTTGGCCAACAATGATGGAGTTTAAATCTGTACCTTAACCCATGCTTAATAATGATGGAATCAATAAAAATGATAATTACATTAATAATAATTCATTCAAAACAAATTAAGATAACTTGAAAAAAAATCCAATGGTTATAATTGACACGTACTGCAGTTGCTATATGAGTTGAGTTTCTTTAAACATAAAATGTTAAGTATAACCTATAATTTTAGATATTATCCACAAGTATCGGGGAGTCTAGTTTAAATATCCACAATGTATCTTTTGTGATTGATAGTGGATTAGAAATAAAAGTATATGATTGGTATATATTGATATAAACAAAAATCATTGATAGAAAGTGTATGATGAAGTCTTAGATGTCACAACTTTAAAGACTATTTTCATATCTAAAGCCCAAGCTGCTCATCGTGCATCTCGGTAGTTATATTTTAAAATATTATATTTCAATTTATATTTTAGAGCTAATAATTCTGTAAACCGATTTTGCTTTCATTTATTTACAGTAACTCAATATCAAGCGCTTGACGATCACAGTGTTCCTCAGATCATGCACCATCCTTTAAATGCACATAATTATTATATATTAAAATATTTATATATGTATAGGATTTCATCTTACAAACTAAACTGTTAGTTCCAGTTGGATTTACCATAAATCAATTTATCGGAACAATGATAGACTATCCAAAAATAGAGTCTTGTCAAATGTCTATGAAATTACTTCAGGTTTTTATAAATATAAAAAATTATTAATATTGTATTAAAATTCATATAAATCTCTCAAAAACCAAAAATATGTACGAATAATACCTTAAAGTGATTACCACTTAGTTACTATATGCTTAGTGTTAAAATTAAAATAAGTTCAATAAATAAATTAATAACTTTAATTAATAAATAATTAATGAATGTTATTTAATAAATACTTTATAAAATAAAGTGAAAATAGATCATTTTAAAACTTTAAATAAATTGAAATATCAATACTTATAATTGAATAGTAATTAACATATATCCCAAGATCGTGTAAAACATTATGAAATTTCTATAGATTTATCTTTAATCAATTTCAAATTAAACTTAAAGTTGAAAAATCCATACTATATTTAATTTGACTTTATTATCATTTATATATTTTATTATCATTTTTTATTTTATTATTTTTCGTTCTATTATATTTGCAACTACAAAATTATTTTCATTAATTAAATAATGGATTGAACATTCATGAATTTAATCAAGAATTTTTGAAATTAGATATAATTTTATTTATTAAAATTTAATGTAATGTAGTTTATTGGTGCTCTGGATAACTGTGAAGACCTAACTGCACTTGGATATCATCTCTACGATTTACCATTGGATCCAGCTTATGGTAAAATGGTATTATCGAGTGTCTTCTTAAAATGTTTGGATCCAATTTTAACAATATCATGCATATTAAACATCCAAGATCCTTGTAAAAATTTTGATAATCTTAAATATATAAATATAAATTTTATTTATTGCTGAAGTTACTGATATTTCATCGTTTACGAAATACAGAGAGTTAATGGAAATTAAGAAAAGGTTTGCATCTACTACATATAGTGACCACATGGTTTTATTAAGAGCTTTTCAAGTATAAAATTAAACTTGCATAGAACTGAAGTTAATCTTTTTAGTTTTGGCAAAAATCTCGAGCTGAAGGCTGGGAAAATACATTTTGTCAGAAAAATTATTTATCATCAGCAACATTTGAAATAATTACTGGTCTAAGGTAAATTTTAAAAAAATATGTTAACTCTCATTTCACTTTTTCTAGAAGAAAATTCGGTAATTAAATTTATTTATTTATATATGTACATGTATATTTAAGGATGTCACTTTAAGCCCTTGGTTTACTGACTTTTATCTTTTTTCTTGGCGTGTTCTTTTAATTTGGAATCAAAATTAAGGACAATAGTCCTTACTATTAGATTAATTCAAGTAAAATGGAAGATGAGATTTTTTTATTAAACAAAATATTAAACAAAAAGTAAAAATCAAGAATCTATACAATTTTAAATAACGTTAGATATAGGATACGCGTACAACAATGACACCTTGCCAATAATCAAAAAGTTATTCGATATAGGCCAATTTCTGGCTTCGGTTATATTTTTTTAAAAGTGTTTTTTAAAATCGAACTAATCTGTATGTTGCCAACCTCGAAAAGTTCACTTAAGCTGACAAAAGCAATCGTAATCACATGGTAAAATATCTGAGGAATATCGTGGCTTCCGTAATTTCTTTGTATATTAAAAATTTCTGAACAATGTTTGATTTGCGTGTGAGTACCTTGTCATGGGGAATAAAAGATGCTTTGAATGATTATTAAAGCCATTTTACTTATTTTGCGTCTTAATATTGTTTTGTAAAATTCAGTATTAACTATCTTGTTCTCTTCACAAAGATGACACCAAGCGACACCTGCCTAGCCCATTACTATCAACAACATCCGTTTATCAACACAATTCGATTCACTATGAACTAGTGCATTATTTGTTCTCTTACCTCGCTTAGTCGTTATGAAAAAGTTGCCTTTCCTAAAGCTTTTGAAATATTTTTCGATTGTTTCCTTTGGAATGTAACTGTTCGGAAACAATTTCTTTAATTCATTTTCAACAGCACCTGAATTGAACCTTTTTAAAAATATAATTTTTAAATAAACATGATGTTCGTCACGACTAATTGATTTGTTTATTTTCTCCTTGTTTAAAATCAAAATTGTTATTTAAATTAGACTCGAACATTCTAATATCTATATATGCATTCTTTGAAAAAATTATTTACCCACTGTGTATTAGAATGAGTATTACGTTTTACTTAGCTTTAATCATAAATAAATATACAATATTATATATAAGTTATTTGCCTAATGTATAATTTATATTATTATAATTGATTTAGTTATGAAATTCGATTTATCAGGCAAATGATATGTTTCAAGCAGGTAAATCTCGCAAATGGATTTCTGAATTTTTGAATGTACCAAGGAGAACAGCGGGGTATTGGATTCATCAATGTCAGATTAGAGGAACCATCGATCATAAATTGGGTGCAGGCAGACCAAGAAAATGTCATCCAGAGCCAATAAATTATTAGTAAGACTAGCAAGAAAACATCGTTTTGCTTCTACCAGATGCCTATTAAATTTTGGGGTGAACAAGTAACGTACCGACCTGTGTATCGGCGTTTACGTGATGTCCGGATAAGCAGATACAAGCCTGTTAAAAAACTCTTATTGACGAAAGTAAATGTTGAAGCTCGAAAACAGTGGTCTTTAAGTGAAAGTCTCTGGTATCTAGTTAGAATCAATTGAATTTTATTGTGTGTCTGAAGAATCCCATTTTCGGATCTTCAATAATGATGGTCGAACTAGAGTGTGGAGAGAGAAAGGAGAAAGATTTAAGAAAGCTCTAGTTGTGCAAGCTGTTCAATGTGGAGGAATTTGTGGTGCAATTTGAAAAGGAAGCCGCAGCGAATTACAAATCTTACATGGGAATGTGAATAGCTGTAGAACCATTTTTTAATTTTTAGAATCTGACAACAGTCTACCAAACCAATGGATTTTTCAACATGACAATTCTCCAGCATATTAATCTTGTACTATCAAAAGATTTTTCGAAAATTTGGAATTAGAGTTTTACCATGGCCTGCCAGATCGCCAGACCTTAACCCCATTGAAAATGTCTTGGATTATATAGGTAAAAAAATTAACTCTCGGGAAACACTACCTATTAACTTGGAACAATTAAGGCAATTTATTATTGAAGAATGGCTTAAAATTCCACAGGCTTATCTGGATAGTTTAATGAATAATATGCCTAGAAGAGTTAATGCAGTGAATGAAGCTGGAGGCGAGCACACCAAGTATTAACTGTTATTTTATTTTTTTATTTTGTATATTTGAATAAATGAAGTATTTTGAGTTAAATATTGTATATTAATTATAAAGCATGATTAAGGCAAAGTAAAATTTATTATTCATTCTAATAAACAGTGGGAAAATAATTTTGTCAAAGAGTGCATATGAATAATGATAATAAAATAAAAAATTTCTGGCTCCCCATTTTACGTTAATTAGCCTATAATAATAATAATAAAAAAATAATCACAGTTAATCTTTATTTATCAATTTTTTTATAAATCAAAATGATAATACAAATCACAATGCTATCCTGAAAACAATTAGAAGAGAAAAATCAAATGAAAGATTTTAAACCAAGTTCAGATAATTTCTCTTCACCACAATACGAATTAAAATTAATATAACTATTTTATAAAAAAATCAAACAATAAAAGAAAATAAAATAAAATGTCTCTCACCGTGATCAAGCAATGGGTACCACTGTCGTTCATTAGGCCCTGTACGCTTGCCTAGGGATTCCCAAGTTCCACGGGAACCATTGAACAACCATGTTGTGACAAAACAAAAAAGAAAACTTACACTGCAAATAATTACTCCGGGAATTTTTTTCTTCCCAAATAAATATACAATTGCTTTCTTTTCTAAAACAAACTTTCGTATCCAAACTTAGGTTTGTAAAAGACATTTTATACCCGTCGACAATTAATCTCTTCTTGCCGAAGATCGAAATACCAACGGGATTATTTTTTTTGCCTTTGGTAATTCCAACAGTACTGATATTAAACATTAAAAGGAAATAAAAATGTAAAGTAATGAAATTAATGTGTATATAATATTACTACTAATAGTATTAGAATATTATTAGTAATATATTATTATTTTAAAAAATAATATAATATCATTTTAGGAACACATTTTGAGATACGAAATTATTGGTAAGAAAATTCTAAATAAATTTTTATCAATTATAGAAAAAATTAGAAATATAAATTGAATCGAAATTATTTAAATTGTGACTTTAATGCTAATAATAGAAATTTAAATATTATTATTGTTACCTCTTAATAACCAATTACATTTATTTTATATTAAATTATTTTTTAAAATTATAGAACTCAATTACTTGGTCAGTTAAGGGCTTCTGGATTTGTCAAGGCTAGGGGTAATGGTGATATAAGAGATCTTAACTATAATTCGGAAAATTGGGCAATTGTTAAGGCTGCAATAGTGTCTGGTCTTCCCAACAATTTTTTATTATTTAATAATTCACATGAAATACTGGTTGGAAACTCTAATGCAAAGGTACTTCAAAAATAATTATAAAAAGATGATCAGTTTAAAAACATAAAATTTCAGTAATAATAATAATAATAATAATAATAATAATAATAATAATAATAATAATAATAATAATAATAATAATGATGATAATAATAATGATAATAATAATGATATAAAAATAAATGTCTTAAAATAATTTAAATTAAAAAATAAATAGTAACAAATTTCTAAAAAATATTAAAGAAAAATAATTTACTTAATAAATTATTTGGAGTTAGATTCATTTTTCAAATTGAGGTTAATTTTTTTGTATTTATTACTAAAATGATGTATAATCATCGTCAAACATCTTAGTCAGGTGAAATATATTAAAAATAACGTGATGAGTTCATATAATTTCTGTTAAGCACATGAATTGAACGCAATTTATTTTAGAATAATTAACTAATTTATAATTTGTGTTTTTATACATCATTAAAATTAATTAAGAAATTTACAATGAGCGTGAGACATGAAACATACAAATTTGAGAGAGATCTTATTGTTGAGTTATTAGAAGCTAATTGTCGAAAGTTGAGGTAGCACAAAGAGTTGGGTGATCCAGATGTGTCATTCAGCGTATTTGGAAGAAATTAAATAAAACACATGTATGTGAAAACCTTCTCAGATCAGATAGATCGCCATTAACAAGCAATAGAGATGATGTTAGTCAGAACGATAAAAAACAATCGTTTAGTTCCATACAGATTGTTAGGTAATTATTATAAATTAAATAAGCTAAAAACCAAACAAAAATTATGTAGCAGCAAAGTTTCTGTTCCATTATCTGCAGAAAAATTTAATAGACGTGGTCTACAATTTGACTTCCAATCTAAACGATCATTGTTGAGAATTCCTCTGTCACCGTCCCACAGATATTGCTGGTTACAATGGTTTAACAAACGAATAAATGAAGGAAAGATGTATTGGAGGGGTATTGTGTTTTTAGATGAGTCACACTATAACCTAGACTCTCATGATGGAAAAGTTTGAGTTCATCGCCGCTTTTTGAAAGGTTTAATGAAAAGTGCATTTCACAAAATGACTGCAATGGTAGAGGCAGTGTAATGGTATGAGACACTATCGGTTTTTCGGACACTATGTTTTCCGATCTAGATTGATTTTTATTGAAGACATTTGAATGCTCAGCGATACTTTGATGAGATTTTAGATTTTGAAGTGTTTTCTTTGTTGCACGAAAATGCAAGACCAGATATCGAAATTATTTCGAAAATCGCTCTGGAAAAAGCCGGTATTGTAATGGCTTTCATGGCTGCCAAGATCTTCAGATTTGAATCCAATAGAACATGTGTGAGGCATCCTGAGCAAGCGATTGTCTTCAACATATGAATATCCACCAGCAACCATACAACTTTTTCAGCGCCTCAAAGAACAATGGAATGTTCATGTTTAATTGAATTGATGCCGAAAAGGATCAATGAATGCGCATCCAAAAAAGGCCACATTTGTTATTAGCAAATTCTTGTGAAAATGTTGATTGTTGATTATTAAATTTATCTGCCTAAGAGTTTTGACTATTAAAATATTTAAAAAGTTTATCATTCTATTATTAATAAAATGAAAAAAAAAACCATTTTTACATATTTTATATACAGATTTATCCTCATCCAACATCTGTCCTTCATAGTGGGTACTCGCCAGGGTTTTTACACCAATTTAACCACTCTACAAATTTCTTCATATATGACAAATCAATAACTTCCCAAAATATATCAAATATAAATTGGAATGAATATAATTGTCTTAAAACTGACAATAAGAACTTACAGGCAAAATTGATCACAATGGTGACACCAGTTACATTGGCTTTATTAGGACAAAATATTAACATAATTTCGGACTCAAACTCACACGGTTAGTTTTATTTTCTAAAATACATTTTGATAAACATTTTAAAACATTGATTTTCTATCAGACTAGATAGGAAATACCAACTAAATATTCCTCAAAGACTCTGTAAAAGTTCTACGCTAAAAATCTTATCTTATGGAGCAATAAAAATAAAATTAATAGTTCCTGAATTCAAAATTTTGTAATTGTTGATTTTTATTAGTCTCACTGCTAAGACGTTACCTACTTGTTATCCTTGGGTTTGAGCTCACAAACTCCTGGGATAGTATAAATAATAGAAAAATAAATGAACGCAATTTTGTAACAAAAATTATTTGTTTATCACAGCTACAAATTAATTAGTCTTCTATAATAAAATTTTTATTATTATTATTATTAAATTAAAAAGACGATAAATGTAGAAAACTTTTGTTAAAAGTATGTATTCTGTCGCTTAAAGAGTACCAAAATCAAAAATGTATACTGAATAAATAAGAAAATATTTAATCTACTATTAATTATTTATTTTCGATTTAACGAAATAAATAGAATTTTTTGAACTTTTTTATGTTTTACCTTTATCTGCATATTAATTGCGTTATTTATTGCAATGTTTGTTTCATTGGTTTCTAAGCTACCCAATTTCAAGATTTGATCAACTTGATTAATAATTTGTAAAGAAAATCTGTGTAAGTTTAAACTGATACTTCTAATTTTAGAAGGAATTTAATAAACTTAACAACCTAGTAGTGTTATTAACGTTTTAAATTCAGTAATTTACAATTTTAAATAGATAATTTTTGTTAAAATTGTTGTACTACAGTAAAACCTGCGAGAGTCGGAAATGGAAGGGACCAAGAATTTTTTATTTATCTGGGATGTATTTACAATATTAAATTACTAATTTTACTTTAAAGTTATTTTTAATCAAACTATTTTGTTTTTTTGTAATATTTTGCATTTGCATAAAACCAAATAAATATAGCAATGCCTTCTCATGCACAAGCAATATATCAGATAACGAACTAAGTTTTTTCGTTTTTTCAGTTGCTTAAATTTGCTAGCTCCTGGGATTCTCATTTATCTACAGATTTAAATTTTCTTTGTTTTAGTTTACTGCTTAAACATGTGAGTTTCAAATTTACTGTTATAATTAATGGAATTAACCAGTATCCTCTGGAATAGGTGCTCCAAAAGTTCGCTGGACAAATCAAAAATTCGAGCAATTATTTATTACGAAAGGAAATATAACACAAACACAAATGAAACTGTCTCAAAACTTAACGAGATGCTTAGTGAAGGAACAATGCAACTGCGAACAGTACAAAATTGGTTCAAAAATTCAATAGTGGGTATTTTTCATTGGAAGACAAAAAGAAGTCTGAAAGGCCAAAAGAATTGGAGGATTATCAAATTATGGACCTTCTTGAACAAAACAGATCAATTAGTGCTAAACAAATCGCTTCTGAGTTAAATATAGGCGATACAGCCATAAGAAACGGACTGAAAGCGTTAGGATTCACTTGTAAACTCCACAAATGGGTTCCCTACAAATTTTTTCAAGACTTCTCGAAAGAAACCGAAATGATCCTTTTCTCGATCTAATAGTCATGACAACTCTATCACGACAACATAACCAAATGAAGATCGTGATCGTTGAAAGGAGAGCTTCCGCAAAAATTGAAAAACGCACGAAACAAAGTTCTTTTATGCATTTGGTGGGTCTCTCGTGGAATTATTTATCAGGAGTTTCTGTAATCCGGGAAACCATTAATTCTGATGTCTATTGTGACATGCTAAGAAGAGTTCATGCCATTATGAAGGAAAACCGGAGTAGTTTGATAAACCGAAAACAAGTGATTTTCCACCAAGATAATGCCAAACCTCAGACGCCAATAAAGACATTGAAGGTTATTCAGGTATTGAACTGGACTCTAATGGAACATCCGCCATATAGTCCCGATATCGCTCCATCCGATTTTTATTTGTTCCGAGTATTACAGAATCAGTTGATGGGTAAACATTTTAAGAGTTCCAAAGGTATAAAGAATGAAGTGTTTTTTCTTTCATTCAAAAGATTGAGATTTCTTTAATACTGGGATCAATAAACCTTTAAATAGATGGGAGGCAGTAATAGAAAAAGATCGGGAATATCTCGATGATTAACTGTTTAATAATGTTTTATGATTAATAAATTAAATTTAACTTCAGTCTTAGTTTAGTTTTTAATTAAAAAACGAAAAAAGCTTAGTTCTTTACCTGATAAAATTAAATATAAAATATTGTTAGTTATCAGCTATAGAATATTGATCCCGAGCTTTGGAAACCCCATCATCTCAGACGACTTGAATTCAGTTACTTTTGGGTTCTACTTTGGATAATCTGATGGTTCAGACAATTTATAGTTTTATATTAACAGTGTAATAATTTTTACTTTAATTTTAATAAAATATCAAAAAAATTATACAACATTAAGAAACAGATTATTTTATAATAAATATTTTGAAGAATCTGTAAAAAATCTAAATTTGATCATATAATTTTTATAAAACTTTAGGATATTTTAATTCAGACTCCTTCAAAGAATCAAGTACGACGAAAACTGAGTCAGAAAACTCTGCTTGCCCTTTCGATAGAGAAATTAATTTGGAATTCAAGGGTGATGAAGAGCTTTGTCAGTTAATTATAAAGTTACGACAAAAATGGCAATTTCTTGTTATGAGAAAATTGAAAAATCCAACTAAACAGTCAACCCCACAAGATGAAGTTATATTTTTTAAAAAATTGTTTTAAAAATAAAAGATTATAAATCATTTATATAATTGATTTATTTTAAATAAAATAGTTTTAAAACATTTTTTTTAAAATTAAATTTGACATTTGTATGTAAGTTATATAACGTAAAAATAATAGCAGTAAATTAATTATTTTATTAAATTTATAAAAATTTTAACAAGCATATTATTTGAAAAAATCCTAACTCATTTCGTATTGCAATATGTTGGATAATCTGAAAATATTGAGTTAGCAAGAAATGTTGTGCACTACTTAAGATATAATCAAAATATTTTATTGACAAAATAATTTTAATCAATTATATGTTCACAATTATTAATAATTGTCTTTCTCCATCTTTCCGTCATAATTCTTGCTGCAGCGTTCGTAGAACCCCTGGGGATTTTTGGCAAAAAAGTGTCAATGTGTCTTTGAATGTTTTCCCATCTAAGGAAATCTGCAGCGACCGAAACAGATAATAATCGGTAGGAGCCAAGTCCGGTGAGTATGGAGGATGAGGCAAAACATCTCATCCAAGGGCTAATAATTTTTACCAGTGACCAAAGATATGAAGCCTGGGATTGTTATGTTTGTAGACAACACCCTTTCGATTTGCCAATCTTGGACGCTTTTTGTGGATTGCATTGTTCACCTGTTTCAGTTGGGAGCAAAACACATCATAATTAATCGTTTGGTAAGATGATAACAGCTCGTAATAAATTACACCTTTAAAATCCCATCAAACAGAAATCATGATATTCTTGGGGTACATTCCTACCTTTGGTGACAATTTTGGTGGCTCACCAGGTTGGCCCCACGACCTTCTGCGTACCACATTGTAATAGACAATCAACTTTACATCACTGGTAAGCAATTGTTTCAAGAATGGATGATTTTCTTGACGTTTCAATTGATATACGTGACAATAAATTGACCTCCGACGTTGAGTCGCGAAAAAAATCTCAGATTACACAGAGTACTTTCTACCGTTTTATGCGATGTCTTTAGTATCATTGTGATTTTCCGAATCATGTTCGACGGATTCCTACTGTTAATAGACTTAATAGCATTTAGATCAATGTGAGATGGCATCCTGAGAGGGATGCATCGTTCATACCGAATTATTTATAACTGAATTTTGGTAAACATTTTTTGGCATTCTCGTATTAATAAAGTATTATCTCCATGTACTTTACATATTTTCCTATGTGCATTCGAGACTCGCTTACCTTTTTAAAATTAATATAAAATTTAAAAATAATATAATACAAACTTTTTTCAAAATGAAACAAAATATGACGAAAATGCAGTTTTTTTGTTGCATAATGATATTTATTATCGCATAAGAATAATATATTATTTAAACAACAACTGAATGATTAATTTATGAAAATTTAATTTACAAAGTCCAATATTAAAAAGCTTACAAACTTCATTGCCAACCAGAGATATTGTATAATAAAGAAAATTTATCAATAAATCATTAAAATATTTAAATCTTAAAAAATAAAAATTATGTCATTTCGATTCTTGCATCAATAATCAATCCAATCAAAATTGTCTTAGACCACAATAGAATCTTTTAGCGAAATATCTAATTACCGAATTACCTTTGCTTTTTTGAAAAAAATTCACACATTCCAGTATATAATTTATGATATCCTTCACATCAAGTGATTTCATTTTGTACAGTGCTAGTACGCTGATCTTTTGCTTTAATAGCTTCGAAACTTCGTAATACTACTGATTTAGATCAGCAAACATAAGAAATTTTCAGTGGATTAAAACAAGGTCGTTATTTATTCCATAATATGCTTCTGGTTTTAAAAACAGGCTTGTGTAAATCGCTATTACTATTAAATTTTGCCAGAATTCACTATAATAAAATGTCTTATAATATTCGATTCATACTAAAATTGACAAGTAGTTTGAACGGATCTATTATATTAATCAAATATTATGAATTTAAACAATATATGTTTCCATTTCATATTACTTACTAATATTTTTAAAATTATTTCTTTAATTGTCAAAGGAAGCTTAAACATTTTTAAATAGGTGATTCTAAGAACCCTTGTAAACGTATTAACCTTGGAAGAACAGTCTTACGGTCTAAAACAACCTTATGGTGTTGGTGCCAGACCTAGACCAATGGCACCTGAATATTGCAATCTGAATGATGATACTTATACAAACTATAGCAAATCAAATGTATCTAGTGAAACAATTACATTGGAGTATTCAAGAAATACTTTGATAAATGACAAACTGATTCCGGTTATTCAAAGTACATTTATTAATTAATAAATTAATTGAAATACATTTTTCAGTTGACACTAAGTCTCTATCCAAATTGGAAATGATGAAATCTCCAGTTAAAGATCCTAAGGAAATATGGGTTAATTTTAGAAATTGAATATTTTTTTAAATTTGTACAAATTAAAACTCATTATCAAATATAAATATCTGTTAAGTTACCTTAATTTTTTCTAAATTTTATTAAGGCACTGGAAAATATACATTATTTTTTAACCTTCTTTTGAGTTCACTCAATACATCTGTCTATCTGGTTATAGTCCAATTTTAAGGACCAACCTCGGTGTATTAATCCTTTCAAAAGACCATTTTTATACTTAACGAGAGAAAACTTTAAATCATGATAGTGATATCATTTGAAGATAAGGAAGAAGAATATTAAAATTAACTGAAGAAGATCTGAATCAAAAGGTCGAAACATGTATCAAGATAGAATTAAAAATAAAATTTTGTGCTCAAAATTTTTTTCAAAAAGCGTGTATTTGAAAAAAAATTATCTTTTAATTTTACATGAACACTAACCAATAAATAACAAGCTTTTTATAATCGTCAGTAAAAAATAATAAACTTTAATAATAATAATAATAAACTTTAATAATGATAAATATTTTGACCGCTTCTGCAACTTTCTGACTTCAATAAAGATAAAATACTAATAAGTGGCGAAAATGGAATGTTTGATAAACTTAGAATTTCTATTCAAAAAATGACAAAAACTGTAATGTTCTTTGGCAGTACAGAAAAAATATATTTCAAATAAATGATACTGTAAAACAAAACATAACATAATAAAATCACGAAAATTTATGTTACAACCTAATATTTTCAACCAAAAGTTTATATTTATCTATGGTTATTTATGAACCGTAATAAAAATTAATATTTATTAAGAATAATTCATTGGTGACAATCGAAAAATGCAAAATTCTTAATTGTGGAGCGAGTCACTTTTTCATTATTAAATTACTACACGATAATGAAATGAGCGGTATCTTAAATTCTCAGACCTACAAAGTTAACGCAAGCCTAAAATTACAAATAGAACATTTACTTTTGGTATGGGTACATTAAATATTAATAATTTAAAATTCAATTTATTTTAGAATGGATTTACAATTTATTTCATTTTCATAAATGGTTCTAATAGTGTCATGTTGGGATATGCAAGAATACTTCAAGTTATCTATCCCGAAGCAACGAATTCCAAGCAAATCATGAATACTATTGAAAACCCTCAACATAATCTTAACAGAAATCAAATATTTTCACTTAGCCTTGATGTATATCCAGACAAATTACATGTAATACATTTTGATATTTTATTCATATATTACACTTAAATTCTAATAAATTTTAATTCAAAATAATCAAAACAATGTTTTTCAATGTCTTTTTCTATAATCTCAGACGATATTTTTCTTCTTTTCAACCATAACTCAACCTATAATTCAAAAAAATAATGTTTTTGGCAATGAAAAAATAACTAATCCCCATAATATCTTGTTTTTCAGTTCGTATAAGACTGCCAACTATGACCGATCCTTACTTTCTGACTTTTAAATAACTATTTTGATCTCTCTAGCCCTATCTGCGGTCTTTCTTAATCTGGACGAGATAAAGTTACGATAAATTATTATTATTATTTATTTTTTTTAAACTATTAATAATATTAATACTTAGACCTTTTTCTGTCTTCATGAGTGGTGTCTATACCATTCCAAGAAAATATTTTAAAAAATGATTTGATATATAAGAATTTTAAGATTTTTCAATTGATATTTAGTCTTATTTAATTAATGTCAAAATTCAGTAATAAATTATAAATCTTATAATTATCTATTACTTATTATTGTTCAGTAATAAAAATAAAATGTAATATATAATTCATAATATTTTATTTTATAGAATAAGATTGGTGACAAAAACTCTGCCATTGGATATAAATAATGAATATTATTGTAGTATTTATTTGAAAAATTAGGATTGAGTTTTCAATTTAAATAAATTTTTGTTGTGTTTAATTAATTTGATAAGTTTATTACTATTCTTATTTTATGAATCAAAATTAAAATAAAAATTTTTGAAAGTAGAACGTAATTTATCTTGTTTGAACACAATGAAAAAATTGAGAAATAAATAAGAAGATGAATAATAATTTAATTACATTTTGGATATGATCAAAAACTAAAAAAATATTGCCACACTATTTTACCGAAAATAATAAAAAAAATTTTGCTGCAGGCAATTTCGCCTAAATCAAAAAACCCAAGATTATAATGAACAATTTTATTACAGAATCATCAGGATTGACTAGAATGATTTATTTCAGATCCATAGAAAACCAAGAATAAAATAAAACAGATATTTTCATATGATCATGACCTGGGTGGAATTTTGCGAGTTTGGGTCGTTTTATAATACTCTTGAAGAATAATATTGTTGATAACAATCTCAAAGTTTTCGAAATTTCTAATAATCAGGTTATTTATCACAAAAGTTCTATTCAACAATATAAAGTCATCATACTGGATCATGCTTCAGATCACATACATCACCAATATCTAGGTATCTTCAAAGACCTTATGTGGGAAGTTCTTCAACACCTGTTACTAAATGGTGTATTTCAGTTTTAAGTATTCAAAGACATGAAACTCATTAAATGTTCTAAATAATTTTTTGAAAATTCGGAAAAAAAATTGTTTAGTTCATTATTATTTACTGTTTATAACAGGATAAAATTTCATATCTACACTAAATCCAAATAATATTTTTATAAAAAAAATATTTTTAAACCCGCTTTTTAATATATTAATAAAACTCTCTCTAAAGATGTTTTTAAAATATTTAGAGAGAAAATGATAAAAATGCAATAAATGATTATATATTTACAGAAAGAAAAAAGTTACATTATTTGATAAAGTTAATGAAAAAAATAAAAATGTTAAAAAAAATTTGGATTTTTACAATTGCATAATAGAATTATTTATAATATATAGGAAGAAATTACATTTACAAAAATTGATATAAATAAAGAAATATTCATGGAAAAATTTGAGAATTTTAGTTGAAAGTAGTAGATATAAAATTGTTAATTCCAGAAAAAATTTAAATCTAAAATTAGAATTAAATTATTTAAAAGAATTGAAGATGAGCAACCAATATAATTTTTATGTAGACATTGTGAAGAAAGAGATTAACAGAGGTATAAGCCATGCTTTAAAATTATTTAATGTTCCTAATAAACCAATTTATATTTTGATTTTTGAGAAACTGTATTTGATTTTAATAAAATTAATAGTTGCTTATTCAAGATTAAAAGTTTAATAGTTCGAGTTAATAATTCATATTATCCTTTAAATTCTATACATACTGAAAAGGTAAAAATAATATAACATATTCGAATTATGTAAAAGCATGTAATGTTTAATAATAATCCTCAATTACGCTTATGTAATTTCAAAATTCATATTCTATATTTTCTTATTTCATATTTCTATCAGTATATTCATAAATAAATAAATTTATTACGAAATTAAATATTATATTAAGGATTTCTATAATAATTAAATTAGCGAAAATAAACAAATTAATTCTAAATACAATTGATAAAGTGAGTTCATTAAATATTAAGAAATGGAACAATAGTAATAATAGATTAAATAAGGACCTCGTGTATTTATGATTACAATCATAAAAATGTATTAATTAATTAATTTATTGGATTTTAATTACACATCAGCTTGATTAAATCAATTTTGACGAATTGTGCATTGAGGCATATCACCATGAGCTAACTCCATCATAAAACCATGGGGTCAATGGAGTCAGATGAGCTAAGTGATGTCAGCTATGTAAAAGGACATCATTCACTGCATATTATGTTATTTATAGTATGTGACATCATTTAAATATCCTATAATAAAAAGTTCTGTAAATTCCCAGACGAAACCTAGTAAAATCAGGAATAAAGTGACAATTGTTTAAGAACAAGATTGAAATATATAAGAACTAATCGATTCAAACTGCTAATATATTTTTTTATTTATTTCTTGCAATAAATCTAAACCCGAACTAGTCGATAGTTCTTATATCTTACCTTCAAATTTGTTGGCGCAAACCTGCCCCCTAGCGTATCTGACCTTAACTAAGGTTGCTATGGGCTTAACTATTGAGCTCGCAC
>JBBMKC010244473.1:0-10691 GCA_037834085.1 Bipalium vagum
TTATTATTATTATTATTATTATTATTATTATTATTATTATTATTATTATTATTATTATTATTATTATTATTATATCAGCATTATTATATATTTATGTATCAAATTCATTAGTCCAGACTACCTGAAAAGTAGTTCATTGTTTGATTGGTATTTTTTAAAAGGGAAATAGAAAAGAATAATTAAAAAAACAATAGACTGAATGGATTTACTAATTATTTTTAACCACTCTTAATTCAATAATTATGTAACATTGGATTATTTTTTAGGTGTTGTTTAACGATATATTTTTGATAATTTTTGTGTAGCACCTATAAATCATTTTTTACCTTTAATAAATAATATATTAATTGTATAAATCAATGGATTAATTTTAGTAAATGGTAATAATTAATTAAATATTTGAATTAAAGAGTACAACAGAAACAAAAACCCAAGGAAGTTTTGCTTTTAAAATAAAGCTTACATAATGTTAAAGTTATATTATTGATTATTGAATAAAAATAATTCTATTAACATTATTGATAACTTAGTAAATATATATCAATTTGTAGTAAAATCGATTAAATAATGGTGAATCGATTTTTCATAAAATTTTAAATTAGAAAAATTTTTTATGTTACCCCCATCGATCCAATAAATCAGTTATTCGTTTATTGAATATTTATGCATAATAATATTATTTATTAATAAATAAATATTCAAATTTATATGTTTAAAAGCACCCATTATTATATTTAAGATTATTCATCAAAAATAATTAAATATTTCATTATCATCAAATATAATCTAAAGCTTTCGTCAACGACATTTCTTGTCATAGAAGAATTCAATTTAAAATTTCATATTACAACCCCTACAAACCCCTTATGCAGAATTATGCACACAATGTTTTAAGTGTGATAACACTGTCATTAGAAATAATTTACTCTATCGCCATCTGTGTGCACATAAATCAAACAAGTTCAATTGTTTCAAAATCATTCGACTAGTGGTTTTACAATCTCATTATCAATATTTAGTTACGGTCGGTTATCGAAAGTGCGTATGATAAAAAGGGCATTTTTCTTAAGATATTTGACATATATATTGGAAATATTACCACTGGTGATTTGGCTTTGGACAGTAACAAATAATATCGATTTTTTAAATTTGGCAATTATTAAAACAAAATTCAACGAAATCGATGATAAAACGACTAAAAGGAAACATTTTTTTCTATGTTAACTTCAAATTTGTCACCAAAAATGACACAATAAAACAAAAAGGATGAAATCATTTTTCAAACTTACGTTTTTCATTTGTAATTCAAATAGGGATCTGTTGTAAAGATTTCGACTGGTTTCACTCGCGTTCATTCTGCAAAAATTGAATCAAAATGGAAATTTGAAAATGTCGCTTTTCGTTGACCAATGAAATCGCTCTAATTTTTGCTTGATCTCCATTGGCAAATCTCTCGCTCCAGTTGGTCATAAAAGTTGCTTGATCATTGTCTAAGTGTCAGGGATATTCAGCAACTTTTCTTATTCTTCGCTGATATATAAAATGGAATTTTTATTGCTCGTGTTATTTGTGTTTGTTGACTTAAACGAGTTTCCTAATTTTATCCCGAGATTCAAAAATGAAGGCTCACTGGTTTTATTAGTTCCAAAAATCAAAATCTTTATATAGACATGGATAAAAATGGATCTTAGATCTTACTTTGCAGTTTTAACATTGACATGATCAAGGTAATCATCGATAAGATAATCATGAACATTGAAGTTCTCCTTGAACAAAGGTATGGTGAGTTGTCGTTTGTAAGGTAATGTTTTATTATTTTGGCATTAATTGAAAATATCAATCTGGATCACAAATTCTAAACAAAATCAGAAAGGGTTCTAACACAGAAACAGTTATAATTTGCAATAGATTTTACTGTTTTCCGTTTAATGGTCTCTGTCGCTGAGATAGTCTTAAGTATAATTCTATCTGAAGGAAATGTAAGCGCGGTGTTCCTGGGTTTGATACCATTATTCTCAGCATTATGATCGCTTCAGGGTTCTTTTTAAAACAGTTTTAATGTTTTTTATTATTGGTGAAAAAATGCACTGTGTTTCCTACATTATTGTTCTTGTAGTTGCTATTGATATTAGCATTTTTATTACTTTCAAACTGTTCAAACCCAAGGTGAAATGAAATCTTACAAGTTTGGTGAGATGATTTGATGAACCCAGACCATATGATAACAGTAATTTTATTTTGGAAAGAAATGATCAAGAAGATAGGAAACTTCAGAGTTCCAATTAATGACCTTTGGTACTTGGAAAAAATATAAAAGTCAATGTGTTACCATTATAATTACCATTATAACAGAATAGACCAGGAGAATTATATTTCTAAGCCATATTTTATATTATTACGTTGTCCCATAGGAATGAAACTGTTAAAAAGTTTCAGCAGATAGTTTTTATTTTCTCAAATCAAAATTCAAGAACAAACATAAAATCATTCGTTTTAACATACAAGACCCCAACATTGAGATATCTTTTGGATTCCACTTTCACACAATTCTACAGGTCTGGAGTAAAAAAACTTCTTTAGTTCCTCGTGAAGAGCTTCTTCATTTCCAAAGTTTCATCCTTGGAGGAAAAATGACATTGAGCGAAACAAATAAGGAAGAAGGTGCGACATCTGGTGAGTACTGCGGTTATAAAATCAGTTCAATTCCATCAAAGTTTCTGATTATTGTCTTTAATCTACTTGAAGTTTGAAGCTTTGAGAACCAGCTTCAGTGGCTAATTTACTAATTGACAGACGGATTTGATTCAATGGATTCTTTCAAAATATCTTCATCAAATAAAGAATACCTTTTCACAACCTGGTTCAGCCTGATTTGTACTTTACACACCATACCATGGCTGTCCACAAATTTATCTCACCTTCAAATTCTGTAATAAAACGAACAGCTTCCTATGCGGAAATCTTTTTTCCATTAACGCCGTAAAATTACTAAAATCTCATATTTTACTGTCATATAGTCAAACCTTTGTTTAATTGCCAATTTCGTTCTTGGATCTTTATGCAATCAAGTAGAAGGATTTAACGAATCAGAAGCGGGGAAGTTGTGTAATTATTTAACACACAGTTACATAAGACAACGCCATACTTGAATTTGTTAAAAATAAATCATCGTTTTCGACACCTTGAAACCAGTCGTTAAATAGATTTTGTTTCATTTGTTCATCATTGTTCCTGAGTCATTTGCGAAAATATCCAGACAATTATTAATCTGTTCATTGCAATTACTATTATGTATCACATGTAATTTTAAGAACACCCATCGCAATTTCTGCTTCCTAAAAACTTTTTTCACTTTCAATGTCATCCTTTACCAATTTATTATCTGAACCACAGTCTTAGTTGTCGTCTACCATTTTCAAAAAGCTGTCAACATCTGGGAAAGAATAATTTTCATTTTTTGCTTCAATGTCAAGATTTTTATTAGTTTCATACTTTTTTCGGAGTAGGAAACAATTTCTTTATTAAATCATCTATTTCCATGATCCCTGAGCTGACAGTCTATTCGATATTAAGATCCGGAAGAAACTTTGTTCAATTTAAGTATTGACTACAGTGTATTTAGATACATGAATCCAGGCACATTTGATAAAATATTTCGAGTCTTCATTAAATTGTCTTAAACACATCATTATCTTTGCCTGTTATGTTTGGTGTCAGAAATATAACCTCTATGATAAGCGATTCAAAATCCTTATGACATGTAATATTGTCATGTATTGATAGAATTTTTCTATTTTGTTTTTTCATTTCAAATTGAAGTAATATGGGTTTAGAAAAAAATTCTTTGTTGGTTACTCACGCATGTCCATTGGCATGATATCCAACAAATTAGTGTTCATCAACTCTTGAAGCCTTTTGTCGATAGCATCAGCATTTATGCAATATATAATTGAAATGTCTTTAAATGGGTGCTTAGAGTCTGTAGAAGAAGGTGGATATCTATAAAAGAACACTGTTTCATCAAGATTATAGATATCTTTGTTCATATACCGTGCTAATTTAGAAACTAACTCCTCTTGGATTTCATAATTCAATAACAGTGACATTGATATTAAAAGTTTCACCTGATAACACATAAGACCTGTACCCATCTCTCTTCCTAAATTTCGCAATCCAACCATCGCTCGCTTTAAATTTTAAAAATATTCTCTTTCCCAAAATTGTAGTAATAAAATAAAATAAACAAAATACGTCCAAAGATTTTCAACAAATTGCAGGAACGCAACTAAACAGGTTTTCATATGCAATTTGCCTAAAATTATTACATGATCTACAAATTCTGCACCTGATTAGAGAGGCAATTAATTAGATGGTTGACTGTATTTGGCGCAAAAAATAGATTATTAAAACAAATTGATAAAACATCATGGTTGAACTTCGATATCACTGCAAGTCTTTTGTCAAGGTTATTTATGATTTTAATATTTCATATCTTATTCAATTTTTTTAGAATCCAGACTTATAGAGTGATTTTTTTAATTTGCTGAGAGTTTTATGGAAGCTCAGTGACTTTCGTTAAATTTAATTAGCATACTATATAGTTTAAAAATTAGTATAACCTTGAGATTACATTAATCATTTAAAACAAAAACAAAATCCTGTAGCTATTTCGAATGGAATCCAAAGTCATTTATCACTACAATCAAAAGATATCGAGTCAGATAGACGGAGCTTGGCTAATATTAAAATATTAACAATATTATCTGATTAATTAGAAGCTTGGTTAATTTTGTCTAACAAGTCTCGGGGTTTTTATTTTTTCTTTAATTATTATTATCATTATTTCTGCTAATTTTGACTTTAAAAGTTTCCTTTAATATTACAGACCTTTAAAAGTTCCATAATTTATCTAAAATATATACACGGTCTTAATCGTTTTTATATTAACTAAGAATTCAACAGAGAAATCTTTTGATGAAGAAATGAGTTGAAAGACGTAAATTACTAGAGTTCGGAAATTTAGACTGTCCAAGAATGACGTTATCATGATTTTTACAACAATATTATGTCCCAGTTGGTATTTAGACTATTTTTGATAAACACATTATGGTGTTGATTATCATCGCAATTGTCATTGATCAAGGGTCAAGTGAATTATTATTCCACAGGTAACATTTTCATTATTTCAAGCCTCCATGGAAAATATCGAAATGAATAAAGAATCAGGATTAAGATCTCAAAAGACTCCGTTATACACCAAACATTTAAGCTGTGGCATTGGTTTCATTGTTTTTGGTTCAATAGTCTTTATCGCTGGGATAGTCGTAGCTGCCACCTTATATTTTGATGATGTTTGGGCAATGTTTTTGGCTTCGATATCATTAATTATTGGTGGAATTTTCACAGTTATCATTACAAAAAGATTGGAAAAGTCGATTTTAATAATTGCTGTGATCAGTGAACTAACATCTTCGGTTTTCTTTACTGTTGTCCTTTTGGTTAATGTTTATAATGCCATTCTTATCATCTTCATATTGATCGATCCAGAGCTGAACCCAGCTATTAAAAATTTGTCAGGAATATTTCTCGGATTCAGAATCTCTGCAATTATATTTTCCGGAGGAATGATAATTTCCATGATAATGCATCTTGTTCTACTTAAAAAAGAAATAAAACAATTTGGAAATACGGATGAAACGCCTCAATCCATCTGAACCAAGTCAAAATTTAATCTTCTCTTATTGCCCGCCATTACTGCAGAAATAAATGAACAAATATTGTAATTCTCAACTGTATTATTTATTTTATATTTGTAAAAATAAAATATTTAAATAGAGGTACACATGGTATTATAGTAATACAGTTCTGATGATGATGATAATTATAATAACACTAATATTAATATTAATAATATTAATAATAATAGTTATGTTTTCAGTTTTCAGGAAGATAAATTTAGTTTATTGTTTCACCAAAGATTTACTAGTTTTATAAATTCGAAAGATATTTGAGAAGAGCTAAATAAAATAATCAATTTTGAATGAATATATGAAAGAAACAAAAAAATTTACTCATGGGTGAGTTTGAAGAGTATGGATTGCAAATAATTACTTGCTGAAATTAATTGTGGTCAAAAGATTTACTGGACCCAATGAAATAATAAAGACCTTTATTTATGTGTCAGAATAGTTTTTTTAAATAATCAATTTTTATCGATTATTTGAATAAATTAATATGGAAGATATTTATGTTCATTTCAGGCATATTTCTTTGTATTGTTTAAAAAATGGTAATGGAGCTGTTGATTCTTATAAAACACTATCATATATATGGAGATGATGTACTAACAGATCGCGTGTGCCAGAAATGGTTTTCAAAATTTTGTGCTGGAGATTTTAATGTAAATTTATCGCACTTCTTCGGTCGTCCAAGCGAGATTGAGTCAAGCATTGTCAAAGTAATAATCATTGAATTTCTATCTAAATCAGTTAGAAGTGGAAGACTAAAAATATCACACACATCTTTGGAAAATCATTTACATAGAATAGGATACGCTTATTGTTTTAATGTTTGAAAGCCTCATAAACTGAGTGAAGCCAATTTAACAGCACGAATTGCAATCTGTGATTCACTGATGAAACATCAACAAACTAACCCATTTATGAAGCAATTGGTTGCAGGTGATGAAAATCGGCTATTTATTATTAAATATACAGAGTGTCCCACAAAAACCATAAAATTCAAAATTATAAAAGATAGAACATTAATTTTAAAAGCAAAATTTATTAACACTATAAATAACGTTCAATATGATTTCCATGAGTCAACGAATATGAACATAGACATTCTAGCCAAGTTGTAGTAGATTTTTGAATTATTTCAATTGAGATGCATTTCCAAGCTTCAGTCAACAGTCGTTTTAATGATTTGATATCAGTGACTTTTCTCTGCTGTGACAGAATTTGATGTAACAGTATACCCCAAATGGAAAAATCCATTACATTTATGTCAGAACTTTTGGATGGCCACTCGTTAGGTTGGATGAAATCTGGTGTATATTTTGAGCCATAAAATCATATTTGTAGCTTTTGATTCATCCTATTGCCATGTACATTCTTTTCCATCCATAGTCTTCCTGATGTCTTCAAACATTTGGTGGCACACTTCATCTTTGTATACATCCTTATTAACTGTTTTTCTTTTCTTTAATATATATAAATGAAAATAGAGAAAAGGTTTTTGAATGTCAATCAATGATATAGCCTTCGTCGGACTGGACAACTTGTGATCATCTCTGTGATAAATCTTCAATGCCTTTGCGATAACATCCTGGTTTTCTTTCAGTTTGTTAATTTTTGCTGGGCACAAACACTCAGGTTACTGATCTCCCAGTGCTTTAAAATGATTCAGAATAATTTTCTGGCTGCAATTATATGCCTCATCCTAATCAAATATGTTCTGGTGGGTATTTGATTCGATGTCTGCTCGCAACATGTCATCATTTAATACAGTTGGGACTTAATATCTTGGTTGGTCCACCAAATTAGAATTACCTTCTGCAAACTTTTTAAATCTGTTTATCAACTTAAGGTATGTAAAAAAATGTTCTTTCAGTTCTATGAGCCAAATATAAAGTCATTTTTATAACAAACAAGGTTTTATTCATCAAAATACGAACCTCCACATTCCACCACCTTCTTCCAGAGGTTTGACAACCTATGAATTCCACTTTTATAAAAGTCAACTGGATTTTCTATGAAAAACTTAAACACCTTCCTCATTACATCGTGTGTATTTTTGAAATCTTTGTTTTCCATATTATTTTCCAAAGAACGAAACAAATAAAAATCGCTTGGAGAAAAGTTCAAAGAGGAGGTTGGTGTGGAATTACTATCCTATAACCATAATTTCTTTATCAGTGACTTTAGCTATATGAGGCTTATCATTATCTTCGGAGAATAGAACATTTTTCCTTTTTATTAAACACGGTTGGTTTTCAAGAAGTTTTTGAAGTTGGTCAGAATAGATATTTCCAGTTACGGCTTCTCCAACTTGAAAAAAATCATATTAGATAATTGTTACACTAGTCCATATAGAAGATCATTTTTTGGTGTTAAGCAAACTTTTGGAGTTGTCGACATGGGCTCCTTTTTAGATAACCAATTATGAGACCTCTTTAAATTAGCGCACTAAACCCTTTTTATTACATGTCAAAATGTTGTCCTTCTTTACAGATCTTCACACTCACCCAGTGTTTTTATGAAAAGACCTTCTTTTAGATGCTAAAATTTCTGAATTAGTAATTATATATATTGTATGTTTAAGGTTTGACAATTTTGTAGAAAATCGATAAATAAATGTTGACTTATCGTACACCTTTGTTTTTATAAAATAGCAATTTTGAATTAGAATTTATACTACTGATAAAATAATTTTCTCCCATAGAATAAAATCAATTGAAGTATAGATTTCTTAACGAATCTTTATTTATAGTTTTATCGACATCTGCTTTAATTACTGAAATAATTCAGCACTTATCTCTTTCGGCTGAAAAATCCTCTCGTGATGTTAACTAACCAATGAATTTCAATTTAGAAAATGCCTTTTCTGCCAGCCGTTTTACTAATCATAATTTTACAGTGTAACTGCCAATTGATTATATTTTTAATATGGCTATCAATGCTTTTTAAAAAATTGAAATTTTTATTAAATTTGACATTTGTTTTAATCAATGTCTACCAAAGCCCGTCATATTTAAACAGTGTACTAATACAGATAATTGTTACCATGGTAATTAAATTAAAATTAACATCTTATGATTTTAAAATAAATGGAATTTTAAATAATTCAACCCAGTGACCAACTCGATTTGATTAATTATAAAATATAACGCGTCTTAAGACCCAAAAATGAAAACATCAGCCATTTATTAGTCCGCTCAAAAACTATGCAACACTATTCTGATTTTAATTATTCCAAAAACATCCTAATTCTAAATCATGTATCAAAATGCGTACAAAATCAAAAATGCCATCATCAAACAAAACAGTCCCATCGCCTCACTCAACGCAAAACCTAAAATAGCGTATGAAAACAGTTGTTGCTTTAGTCCAGGGTTTCTGGCATATCCGATAACGAGGTTGCCAAACACAGACCCAATTCCTGCTCCAGACCCCGCAACGCCTACCGTTGCTGCACCAGCACCGATGTATTTGGCCGCTTGGTCGATATCGTTGCGAACTGCTGAAGTGTGCAAATGAAGCACGGGAACAGAACTCATTGGACTCAAAATCTGGATATTTTTTGTGAGAAATGTACGCATAGCATGCAACCTGGCAAGAGACATCTAAATTGACAAGTATAGACAGTCAGTTATCATGAGAAAAGAGTTTGTTTACCTTCAATATTAAAATCAGAGGAGAATTAAACAAATAACAAATTATATCCGATAGTTCAGCTAAACAAATCTTAAATCGGTGATTTGTTTAAGTTTTTAAGAATTTCATAAATTAATATAAATATTTTTTATCAGTAAGTTTGAATTTTTTCTATTAAAATATATAGAAAATCTTGATTAATTATTTTTTATGTTTAAAAGATATTAAATAAATACTATACTTTATGAACATTTATATTTTGTAAATAAATTTTGTATATAATATTATATACAAAGAAGATAATTTTTAAAAACATTGAAATAAATGCATGGAAATCTAACGAACAGAACTTCTTTCAAGATTAAGAAGAAATGTTATTTCAAATCTTTGAAAAAAATATTGAATAAAAGTATAAAATAATTTTAGGAGTTAATGAAAAACTAAAAATGAAATAAATTATCTTTACAGTCTGAATTTATAAAAATGAGAAGTAAAGAATTAATAATTTAAGTACATTTGTAAAGGTCTTGATATAAAACCACATCTTAATCTTCTAGTATAAGCGAACTTGAAACCATTGGTCAGATCAAATGGTAGAAGGCTGGCAGTTCGAGAAAACCTAACAAATAATAGGTTGAATAACTGGTTAATTTATGAACAGACTTAAAATATTAATTTTCATTGGCAGTTACCATCATTTCGACTCAAAGATGATAATAATTTGTTGTCACTAGGTTAAAAATAAGTTTTGTGGGGTTTGCTCAAGACAAACTGGCACCATATGTAAGTGTTGAAAAAGAATAATAATAATAACAAGACAATATTACAAATAATAAAATAAAGTAAAACTTTTAAATTGAAGATTAAAATAATTCTAAAAAGCAATATATCCAGATCTTGTCGATGAGATTTTGATATATTGGGATAATTAGAATTATTTTTGCGAGATGCGTCCCGTCATGGGGACCATAACTTATTTCTTTTTAGGAATATTAATCTAACTTTATCTCGGCCTGAAGATAAAGTTAAAATGAATAGACTATTGAAGGAAATAGCTGTCTCTAAGCGTAGGGATTGGTGATCGTAGACCAATCTCTACGACTATATAAAGAGATGGCTATTCTCATAAAATTGTAAGTCTTCAACCAAATGTAATGCTTCTCAGTCCAAATGTAAGACTGTGAACACCAAATGTATATAATTGCACCAAATGTAAGTGTTTGGTCAAATTGTATGGTGTTTACTTTGGTTCGACGCTTACTGCGAGATCTAATCTCGAAATTATAAAAATGCTAACTCTATTGATATAGGTTA
>JBBMKC010244484.1:0-10691 GCA_037834085.1 Bipalium vagum
TAATAATAATAAATGTTATTTTAATTACAAAGGAATTCCATTTGAATTTTTTCACTGGTGATATTATCATTATCGCCCTCTTTTGACCTAATTAAAATATTTGAATTTGTTTTAAACAATAAATAATTATAGAGCTTTCTGGGAAAAAATACAATTCATCAGTCTCTGCGCATTGTATATGTGATGCTATCATAATTCATTAAAATTATTTTTTATTCTTTTTTCGATTGATTGGTGAGTGATGCAAAACTAAAGTTGAGAATTAAATTTAACTTATTTCCATTATAAGAAATGGGACTGGTTCTTATATAATTTCTCAAAAGATATTAAAGTTTTCAATTTCAATACTATTCAACCTCTTTCAAAGTCTGATAATTGAATGAAATGTGCTTTTTTATTTCAATCGTATTATTAAATGTATGATAAGTACTTTTTATCATTTTTGAAATATTAAGTAATGTAGTTATAATCATTACGTATAAAATGAAGCAGCAAAGGTGTTAAAAAAAATTATGGAAATTAATCATTTAAAAAGTAAAAATACTATCAACACTGTGTGAAAACCTTTAATCTATCGATATTCAGTCGACGCCAACGATTCGCTCGGAAACGGTTAAGCTCTTGGTGTCAAAGACAAATCCCATTGTATCATGCTTCTCAAACAGCAGCATTAAAAATACTTAGTAATAATTTATTCAGATTCTTCCGATGCTAAAAGCTTCTAACGGAAAAGAAAATGTTTCTTCTGATAAATAACTAATTCTTGAACGAAAAACTGTTCGACAAAAAGGTTTTCTCTTTCAGTAATTAACCATACCGGTAATGAATAACTTAGTAAATTCATCGATAATTATAATCAATAGCGTGACAAATTCTTTTGAAATAGCAAGGTTAAAATCCCAATGTTATTAGTATTCTTCAGCATTTTTCTCTGGGGTTCTATTCTTTATTTCTATTCTCTATTTATTTAGCCGACCAATCCGGTCGTTGTCTATGAAAAATAATTTTTCTTTTCTTGTGTTGCGTTTACTAAACATATTTTGGAAGATATGCTTTATTACCTTCAATCCCTGATCACGGACGAAAATGGTTTTTTTTTCAAACTAATTTAAAATTTATTATTATCAATCAGATTCTTGTAGTGATCTTTAAAATGATTCCCTTCAGTCGGTGGGTAACCAAAAAATTATTAAAATCAACTATCGTATAATAAATATCAACATTTTTCATTGTTTATAACTTTTGTTACTTAATATATTAATTCAAAAATAAAATGAGAAGCCATGGAGCATTATTATTATTATTAAAAATAAATTTTATAAAAAGTAATACACAAAAACGTCTATTCAAGTTTCAAAAGTGAGCAATATAATCATTTTATCTTTTTTAAACATATCCAAATAAATTACTTTAAATTATTTCCCGAAGAGCAATTATTTATTTGAAACTATTATACTTTTCGTCTTTTGTGAAACATATTTTTTACTATTGCCTAGGTACACACAAAGGATCGAGAATTTACCAGTATTAAGCATTTAATTGAATTTCATCAACAGAACAAGCTACCGATTGCTTCTGTAGACAGCGAATTGCATCTGTTATATCCCATTTCTTTGAAAATCGACAATCAATCTCGATAAATGTCTTCTAAATTGTTTGGCCATAATTTACAAGAAATTTATTTTGAAAGACGAATTTTTATATGATTTGTAAAGATTTATTGTGCATTGTGTCATGTTTTTTTCTTTCTTGATAAAAGTTCACTTTTCATCGAATTTAATTTTTTAAAATATATTGTCATTTTTAGTCCTAGACTCGACAATCAGAGATTATTATTTCTATTATTTTATTATTATTATTATTATTATTATTATTATTATTATTATTATTATTATTATTATTATTATTATTAATTCATTTTGTATTATGTGTATTATTTATAATTGTTTATGTATTTGGTTCTGTTTTGCTTGATAGAAGTTTTGACTAATATAAAAATTTCTTGTTTCCTCCATGTGCTATGGTTCAAACACTCATCTAAAATTCTTAGAAGTGAAACATGACTTATGAATATGGTGTGTGTTGGAGAATTTATAATTGTATTGAGTTTTTCGTTAAGTATTACTTGAGTTTCCTGTAGAGTCATTTTCACATTTGTCTGTCAATCTAACAAAATATAAAAGCTCTAATTTTAAAAGTTTCAGATTTGATAAAAAACAAATAAAAAGTTAGATATTAGGATTTGTAGGAGATATAAAATTTTCAAAATTCAAAAGTAACCTAAGTTGAAAAAAGATTTAAACTGAGAGAAGTTGAAGTAATATATGAAGAAAAGAGTTTTTATGCAGTAAAAATCAATATATTTTTAGATTTGAAATATGCAGCAAATCTAATACACTTATAGGAATTCTATAGAAGTTCATGCCCAGAGTGTAAGTGTTTATTAATTTCCAAGAAATGTAAACTGGAGTTAAATAACTCAAAACAGAAATTAGTTTAACGATAAATTTCAGAAAAATAATTATTTTAAAATACTTAGTAAAAAATTTTTTTGTTAATCAAGGAAAATTCCTTTAACCATTTGAATTATAAGACCGCAAGAGTCTTGATTAACATAATAATTTTTATCATTAAATATATCATGCTGACAGTGACGAATGTCGACTTTTCAAGATTAGACCAGGGTCGGCAATTAGGAACAGATTTTGGACTAAGTATAAATGATAATGGACTACCACAAGAATTTGTGAAAAATTTATTTTGGTTGATTAAGAAGATTTTTAAAATCGGAAGAAATATATTGATTTTAACGTCGGAAGAAACTTAGTTATTACCAGGATATTAGTGTTCGAAGAATCACATTGACGGAAAAAAAATTATTGAAGAGTTGTTATGCTTATCCCCATTTTTATGCGACAGGACCAAAATATGACGGATTATGTGCTGTTAGGACGTTTATGAGCGTACCGGATAGAGTTCATCAATAGACATTAGGATCCATCGTCTTTTAAATTGATGAGATTTTTACTTTGTTTTATTTAATTTTTAATAATTAACATTGGAATTATTGATTACATTTGATCTGACTTTTATATTTATTGATTGATGTATAGTATATTTTAATCTATTATTGATTTTATTAACATTTTACAGTTGAGATTGGTTTATTGAGTGACAATCGTGTGTATCTGTATTGAAAAAATAAAGTTTATTGTGACTGCTTTGATTCAATTATTTCCGAACACGTTATTGACAAAAGTGAAAATATCAGTAAACTTGCGAGCTAAGTGTTACGAAATGGCTTCTTAGTAATTTTGTTCCGACTTGAGGCTTATTTAAAAGTTTTTCGATAAGTTTTATGATTAAATAGTACTTAATGATTCATATTTTGTTTCGTAAATTTCTTGAATAAGTTATATTTAAAAATATTTTAGAATATCATTTGTCTAAAAATGAATATAAAAGATCAACTCTAAACCTTAGTGTTAAAATCTACAAAAAAATTTTATTTTATTGGAATGAAACAAAATATTAAAGTATTTATCTTCCTTATTAGTTTTTATAACTTAAATTACCCTTGGTAACCTTGAAATATAATATCTTTAAAATATTAAATCTGATTTATTATGTTTTAAATAATTGAATGTTCTAAAGATTTTCAATCAATCATAAAATAAAATAATGCATATTTTAACTAATGTGTATAAATATGCATGGTTAATAAATAAACAACATAAATATTCAATCAAATTCATGAAAAATAATTATTATTTATAGGAATTTATTTATTCATTTTTATATGAACATTTACACAACTTTTATTATTTTTCAGTTAAATACCTTTTAAAATATTTTGTTTTAATAAGTATTATAAAAATTTTATTTTATAAAATTAGGATTTGTAAATTTTTATTTAAGCGTTTAACTGTTTTAATTAATGTAATCACATCTGATTATTAGAGTTCAACAAAAATCTTAACAATTATTGAATAAGGATTTTTAAAAACAATGTAACAAGAAAAATTATGAGTAATATATTATTAATTAATAAATCACTCATCAAAACGTTTTTTTACTTCGTCAAAAAAATTTCTATTCAAATATGATTGAAAGAATTTTCCAATCAGTGACGATTGTTGTAAAACCTTTTCCAAATTTCTTCGTCATTATCATCATCATTTTGAAACTTCTGATATTCTTTTTGAAATTCCGGACCAAGCATTTCGAGATCTTTTTCGTCTTTGATAACTCCCTAAATCAAATATGAAATCAAGTTTTCCAAAAGATATCTTTTTACTTTCGGCAAATATCCCAATAATTTGTAAGCGTGCTCTTTTAGTAATTTTTGTCTTTCTTCCTCAATTATTTGTCTTCGCAATTCCTCTAACTGTCTTTGATAAAGAAGATCTTCTTCTGATTCCATCCGCTGAGCTTCCATTTCCTTTCGTCTTTGTTCTAAAATCTCTTCAACCAATCGTTTGTGTTCCAACTGTTTCATGCGCCGTTTTTGTGCGTTCATTTGCTCTAATTTTTCTTGATTAGCAAACTGAGCCATCAATTGTTCCTTATAAGCAGCTTCTTCTTCCAATCGCTGCTGCTTTTGATACTCCCTGATTTTTTGTTGTTCTTCTTGATCTCTCTGAAGATCCAATCTTTGACGGATTCGTTTTTCCATCATTTCTCTTTCATACAATCTAGCTTTTCTCTCTTCCTCCTCTAACGCCAACTCTTGTTTAATTTCTTCCATTTCTCGTCTTTCTCTTTCTTTTTTCTGCATTTCACTGGCCAATCGTTGTTGAAGTTTTTCCATTGCAGCTTCGCGAGCTTTCTTTTCTTCAGATAATCCAACTTCTCGTTTTTCTTGTAAAGCCATATATTGTAAAATCTTTTTATTCTCTTCTTCATTTCTTTTCTGTTCCTCAAGTTTCCATTTTTCTTGCATTTTCTTAAAATCTTCTATATATTTTTTATTGGACTTCTTTTTCTCAAATAAAATTTGTCGCTCTCTAAAACTATTATAAAGGTTTATTGATAAAGATTTATTTCTAACCGTTGATCTTCTTCGTAAATTTTTCGTACAATGTCGTCAATTAACATTTTATCATGCAGAAATTCTTCATATGCTTTCATCTTCTGATTTTCTTTTTCTGCAAGCTGAGCTTCCAGGGCTTCTTGGTAAATGATTTTATTTTTTGCCAAATTTGCTTCCTTAATTGCCTTTTCCCTTTCAGCGATCTTGATTTGTTCTTGGATTTTCAAAGTGATCTCAGCTTCTTCGGCTAATTGATCATACTTTAAAGCTCGCTTTTCAGCAATCTGGGCTTTGCGCTCTTTTGCAATATATGCAGCTCTTAATTTCTGCTCGAGCTCTTTAATTTCCTCACTGAATTTAACATTTACTCGATAATTTCCATAAAATGTATAACTATCTCAGAATTTGTACAGTAATCGACTTTTTCATAAATCTCTCAAAATGAAAACAAGTAATCTTGAAATTCACAAAAACGGGATCGTATTTATTAATTTCAACCAAATAAAACATAAAACAGTTTTTATAATTTTAAATTAAACATTGAAAATTGTGAAAATATTTGACTTCAGAACGTTGATAAAAATATATCGAATTCATTTACAAACGAGATTTTTAAAATTCAAAAAATATTTTAATAATTATTTAACTACCGTCTTTTTAAAAGAATAGAATTTCTGCGATAAATTTATTATATAAAAAATCAAATATGTTTGAGATTCACAATTACAAAGACCTTTCCAATTTTGAGTTTTATTAATTGATTTTTTGTCACTCTGAAAATTTTTGTTTTAAAAGCTGAAAAACCCGAATAATAAATATTATGATAATATTAAGATTTTAATAAAATAAATTCTAAACTACCTAATGAATATTTAAAATTTAAATAAAAATAGTAAATCTTTAATTTTTAAATTTTAATTTTAAGAAATTAGATCAATAATTAAATAGAGTCAATAAATGTTCAATATGAGGTAATTAAAAAATTGACGATGAGATTTTTTACATTCTAATTTCAGTTCATTGTTTCGGAATAATTATTTTAGATATTAAACCTCTTGAAGTCAATAAAGTGAAAACATCGGGACAAATTCAATTTCTGACGCTTTGATAATTATGATAAAAGATGTTGACACCATATTTTCCTAATTCATAAAATCACACATTGCCTTTAAACTGCAGTATTGCTAAATTAATGTTTATTTTTGAGATATTGAAAAAACTCTGGTTTATCAATTACTGATACAATAATTTTGTTATGAAAGGTTAGATTAAAAAGAGAGTAAATACAATCAAAAGTTTGAAATTATTAAATAAGGGAAATAATAAATTTCGCTGTTAATTTCCTGAGATGATGTACATAAGAATAACGACAATTCTGATAGGAACAATTTCAAGGTAAAGAAATATTTGTGTCCATTTCGTTGAATAAAACTATATAAGTTATGATCTTTTTTCACTAAACAACTTTGACTTAATAACTGCAAAATTCGATTTACAAATAAATTCTGAGAAAGAACTTTCATATTAAAAATTTATAACTATATTGTGAACTCGTGTAATGAAGAATAGAAATAAAATTATGAAATACATCATGTATTTCATTAAAAAACTGTAAAAAAAATATGTACTTAAAAATACTCTAAATATGTGAAAAAATAAATAGAATAAATTATTCCATAAGCACTCCAAAAGAAATGAAATCAATAAGGTAAATAAATCTTTTCATTTGATTAAGATGGTATAATGGTATAATAGTTTATATTTAGAAGTATTATTTAATATTACTTAAATATATCAATTGTTTGCAATAATTTCAATATTATAATAAATTTTTTTATTATTGTCAATTTCCAAATTATTTAACAATAATAGAAATATTATAACCTGTTTTCTCTAATTTGTTGTCTTGTTTTTTCATCTCTAATTGATTCGATTTTAACTCTCTCGAGATGTCTTGCAAGTATCTCTTCTTGAGCTTGTTGATTTTCTTTAATACGCCTTAATTCTTCTTGCTGTACGAAAAATAATTATATTGATTTGTTAAGATAATTTTTCAATAATACTTCTTGGAGTTGTTGTAACATTTCCTCTTCCTGGTTTTGTTGTTGTAAAAGGCGAATCAATCTTTTTTTATCAACTTTTTCTTCCCGTTTAACTGACTCTTCGTATCTCATTCTAGTTTTCCGATCTAGCTCAGTATCTTCAATCCATTTCATTCGTTCAGCTTCCTTGCATCTGTTAGCCAACCAAGTTTGACGTGTAGCAGCCTATGAACATACTCTTGGTAAATAATTTTATTAGTATAAATGAGTTCATTTAAAAAAAATTTATAAATTATAAAACTATAAACAATTTTAAAATATGCGGACAAAATATGTAGTTCTCATAGAAACACAAAAGTAAGAGACAAACAAATTGTTATATAAATAATTATTGACTTTGATTGCAAAATGAATAATTTTTGTAATTATGTTTACAATTTTGATACGAAAAGAATCAAAATGTATGCAATCTTATTTTTATTTAAAGTTTAAATCAAAAAACTAAAAGTATTTTACTTCATTTATATTAAAAATAGCTCAATAATAACTTTAAAACTTTATGATAAATATATTAATAATAATTTACTTATGTACATGTCATATTTTCTTTTAGTTTTAATTTCATTATTTCTTTTATAATTTTTATTATCTATCTCGAAATCATTTCTATTTTTATACAAATTATTAGCAGATAAAAAATGGGATTGACTAGGGTGGTTCACAGTCAGTCCTTAAAGTCATTTTTTAATTTTTAAATAAATACTGATTGATTTTCTATTTTTCTCTTCCTGTGGCTTTTATAAAAAAAAGATGGAAATAGAATTTAAAAAGAATAGACGTTCCCTTATTAGAAACTGACAAACTACTGAATAGTCGTCTGGATAATATAAAAAGGCGATGCTGACCATTAGAAGTATTAAAGTTTTTTCTTTAAAACATTTTTGAAAAGTCCGCTGAGATAGGAAAAATGGTTTGTTAGAGTAATAATCAAAAATGATTAGGAAAAACTGCGTGGCGAGTGAGAGGAAATCAGTTAGGCCCACTAAAGATCAATAATAATAATTAAGGATCTATAATAATAATAACATTAATTTTTTATAAAATAATAATAAATTAATTATTGATAATAATAATTTAAAAGATTTTAAAAAAAACAATTTATCTCATCGTCGAGATAATAAATAATTATCAATAATAGACTTTAAAAAGATTGCGATTGGTGGTTGTTGGCCAATCCCTACTTCTATATAAGACGAGAATCTCATTTGATTTTTTTTTACAAATTTTTGTTTACAGACGACTAGTTATTGATATTAAGAATTTTATAAATTTTCGTATTTTTGAATAAAGTTAAATCTGTTTCAAAATGTTGTAAAAATGATTAATTGATAAATTAAAATGTCAGTCCTTTATGAATGACCCTATATAATATAAATTGTATTTAATATATCAAAAAAATATTTTTAAATTACTTAATAATTTAAATATAATAAATAATAATTACGTATGGTTATTTAAAATTGTAGCTTTGAATATTTATTATTTAAACAAAAATTGCATTTTTTTGCATTATATAATGCAAAAAAATGCATTTGGTTGACCTAATACAGTGGTTCTCAAACTGTGGGTTGCGACCCCATTTCCTAATAATTACTTTTCTTTACAATGAATTCTGAATTGCAGCTTTGTTAAATCAATTGCTCAGACATTAATCCTGTTTAGTATTGATACTTTCTTTTCGATACACCTTGATGTATCAAATTTTTCTTCATGTTTTTAAAATATATTTGTTGAAATACGAAAAATTAAGTAAAATGTTTTATTTCCCATTTCATGAAATAGTTTTCTGCCCATTTTTCACTAAATCATTTTTCTTTCATCAATATATTTTTTTACATAATTTGTTTTCACCATATTAAGAATTTTATTAGGAGACTTATTTTTAGAAGAGAAATTTATCATTCGGAAGATTAATAATTTAAAGAATTTATTTTAATTGGAAGATTTCAGTGCAAAATTATAGTTTTAGCGTAAATTATTCACTTTCATTATTTTTTTCAGACAACATGAAACAGGATTTTTCAATGGGCCCAATGGAGTTAGAGAATCTCTAGGCGACCTAAGGAGCCTAATGGACGACCCGGGAATCCGTTGACCGCTTCTGTGGAACCGATTTTTTCGTTTTAACTATTGTTTTAATTTTAATTTTCTTTCTTGTAATTTTTTAAATATTTCAATTTAGTATTATTGGCTGTTTTATGATTTATTTGTTTTATCGACTTGAACATTTGAATTAGACATTATTTATTGTGATCCGTGTGATTTCGTATATAATTATAATTTGACTAAATTTAAAGTGTATATTGTGATTTCTTGTGTGAACGATTTGTGAAATAAAGTTTATTGTGATTAGTTTTGATTAATCAAAATTAATCTGAATAAAGGGATATTTTCGTTATTTTGATTCACGAAAAGAGGATAAAGTTGTTGGTTATTGTTTTGATTCAAAAATTAGATTTTCAGAGTATTTTTAATCTAACAATAACGTTATCAACAAAATGAGGCGTTAGAAAAATTGAATTAAAGTTAAACATTTCAATTTAAGGGAAATAGTAAGAATACTTAGGAGTTTATTTAAAGAAATATTAAGTAAACTAAAATGGCATGGTTATTACGATATAAATGCAAATAATCAAACTTGGGTCGAAGTGGTTAAAGAAATAAAAAATGTTACTTATGGACATTAGTATAGTCAATATGTAAATGTTCCATTATAGTAAGCAATGAACAGATGAAAGATCGGTGTGAGAGTAAACATGTCAAATAGAATTTTGGCATAGATGAATTTTAAGTCAAAGGATTAATGAACAAAGACAATAAAGAAAATTTTGCAAGATCAATGTTTTTCTTTCGGATTTGAACAGCCATTGAGAGCAGCAATAAAGTTAGCTGATTATAGAAATGTGGATAAGTTATTAAAAAATTAAGAAAAACAGAAATAAATATGGTTTATGGAATAAATCAAAAATTAAATTTAGAATTGTGAGTGGAAAATGAGTAGCTAGCTAAGAAATGTTATAAATTATCTGGAAACGGGATTCAAGAAAATTGAAAAAATGCATTGTAAAAAAAACAACTTTTGAATATTTTTCGATACCACATTAAAACATCATTGTTCGAATTGCAAAACAGCATGTGTAACAGAAAAGTTGCGTAAGAAATTCGGCAACCCATAACAGAAAGAAAAACTTAGGATCAGATGACTCGAGCACTGGTTGATATAAATATAGAAAAGAAGAAAAAGTTATGTTGATGGTTACGTACTCAGATTATGATTCTATTAAGAGATTTTAAAGAGGTGTTTGACACTCAAGCAGGAAAAAATGTTTTCAAATTCATTTTGAAATTTCAAGCATACAAGGTGAAATACCTAAAAATCACTATAAGATTAAAGATTTTTAGTCACTGATTGTGATATGGTATTCTTGAAAAAATATTGTTCACACAACTGGAATGAGATTAGGATAAAGAGAGTATGATTCTGTTAAGTTTTGAAAGGGTGAGGTTGTGTATGACTTATCTTGATCTGACTCCTAAGGTAGTGTACTGATCACAAA
>JBBMKC010244495.1:0-10690 GCA_037834085.1 Bipalium vagum
ATAAAAAGGATTTTATGCGTCGCTTCGTAACGGTGGATGAAACTTGGATATACCACCATGATCCAAAGTTGAAACGAAAACGTCTGCGGTGGGTTGAACCTGTTTGTTCATGTCCAAAGCAACTAATAAGGGAACAAACGGCTAAAAATGTAATGGCATCAGTTTTTGGGATGCCAAGAGTATTCTGGTGATAGATTACCTTGAAAAGGGCAAAACTATTAATTCCGAATACTACACAAGTCTTTTAGACGAGGTGAATTTACAGATTTGCCAAAAAAGGCCTGGTTTACAGAAGAAAAAAATAATTTTTAATCAAGATAATACACGTGCTCACGCAAGTGTAATGTCAATGGAAAAATTCAAAGAATTAAATTATTATTTACTTGAACAACTACCTTATTCACCAGATTTGGCTCCTGGCGACTTCTATCTTTTCAGAAACCTAAAGCAATTTCTCCGGGATAAGCATTTTAAATCAAATGAAGAACCTATGGCATCCGTAGATCAGTATTTTGCAGACCTTCCGGAATCTCACTTCAAACATGGCATAGAATTGTTGGAGAACAACTGGACTAAATGTGTTGAATTGCTATGAGACTATGTTATATAATAATATGAATTTAAATAAAAAATTTACGTTTTTTCTTTTTCGCTTTCAGAACTTTTTACGCAACCTATATTATGGTTGTATTAGTATAAGCTTTTATAAGACGCGTCCTATAGCCGCTTAATACTGTAATTACTACTATTAACTAAAATATAGTACCCATACTTTCTAATATTACTTTTTTACTTGATGTTCTAATTGATTTTATTAAGCAAATTTATAATAAATGCAAATATAAACCGTGGATGATGAAATGCTAAAGAGTTTTCAATGAAACTAATACTTTCTGAAATTAAAGTACGAGTAGAATGGTATTTCTAAATGGTAAAGTACCATATATATACAATCCATGTTTGTTTAATTAAAAGACGGTAGTCTTAACAGAACAAAATGAAAAGAAATGTTTTTATTATTAACATATTCATTGTCTCCAAAAAATGAAAAAATAAATAAAATACTATTTTATTCATATACCAACCAGCTTAGGAATATTTCATTCAGCAAAAGCATTATAAATCATAAAGAGAAGAAATAATTTCAGACGAAAGAAAAACGATGCAAATTGTCTACTTTATATATTTATTAATATGAAACCATACCCATAAAGTTGCCTGGATACAACTGAGATGAAGAATCCTTTTTAAAAACTTCAAAAGGAATTTTCTATTAATATGACAAAAACGGAAATGTTACAATTAAGTAGTATAATTAATTGGCATTTCTTTTAATTTGCCGTAAAATGATTGGCAGATATTTTAATGTTTAAGCAAGCATTTCTTTTCCACTCTTCTCCATGACGGAGCCTTTCACTACGTGTTAATATGTATAGGAAAATGCTCTAAAATGCATTGGTGAGCTTTAAACAGTAACTGCTCTAAACTAAATCGAAATAAAATGTAAAAAGTTGAAAATATCAACCCATAATTTCATTGTTTTGAAATATTAAAAAACACATTCAATTTTAATGGAATAGAATTCGAAGAAAACTGGTTTCTTTCAAAATTATTATATTGTTAACAATTTTTCTATCTTTCAAATAGATTTTAATTTATTTTAAATAATTCTGATTGGTTTAGAATAGAAAATTTTAACTGGCTAATAGAAAATTAATTAAAATATCAAAAATTATCAGAGATTTTATTTTCTTTCTTCAACCGTCATCATGATAATTCCGTATCAAATGACTGAGAACTGTTCCAGTTATAATGTAACCTTTAAGTCATTCTACAAATACTTTTCCATGACTTGGGAGAACTCCATTCTATTGTTTGTTATGATTGTGTTCAGTTGTATTAATTTCATCACCAACTTTCTATCGATATTTGTCTTTAAGAAATTGTGGCATAAAAGTGTAATGCAAAAAAATCTCTTTATTTTGTCAATTGTGGAATTTATTTTTAATTTCTGCAATTTTTCTTTTGTCATAAATCTGCTATTATTGCCAACAACAAATAACCATTCAAGTAAAACCAGTTTTCGAACTCAGATTTTGCTGAACTTTCAAGCGATTTTGTTTTATTTTATTAACTGTTTCTTGACTTTACGAAATTGGAATATTGTCATCATTGCTGCAAGCCGATGTGAAGCAATAAGTCGACCTCTTCAGGTTCGACGAAAGAAAATGTTTAATTTCTTCAATATAGTCTTATTCATGTCGTGTATTTTTCTTATAGCTTTAGTTTTTGCCACAATCCGACTCTTTGAATTCTCTTACATCATATGCCCGTCTTCGGGCGTCATTCAAAGAATGGAAAAGCTTTTGGATAATTCTCTACTGTACAACAAATATTTCAAGATAGGAATATTTTTCGTTTTTCAAACCGTATTACCCATTATTATGATTTCCGTTAGTACAATTATCATAACGAAGTCAATAAGAAACAGTATCATGTCTAGTAATAGAAGAAACCAAGTAAAAGCAACCAAAACCGTTAACTTTATTTTGATTACTTTCATCGTGCTAGAATTTCCCATGATCTTACTGTACACTTTGAGAGTGATTGGGTTCATATCCAGCCTGAGTGTCATAAATTTGACAGTGTGGATAGGAAATGTCTTGATAACATTTGACTCCACTATAAACTTTGTTATATACATGGTGACAATGAAAAACTATCGTCAATATTTGGGGAAAATTATCTACTTCAAGACAAAAGATCATAATTACTGGTCATCAGCCAATCGAATAGACAGCATTACCCAAATCAATACACAAATCCATCCCAAAAGTAAATATTATGAGGATTTAAAAAATACTCTTTGCTGAAGAAAGGGAAACATGAAATTTAAGAACTGATTAATTATTTTGAATGTAAATAACGAAAAATAAATAAATTGTTAAATTTAATTGTTTTAATGATTAATATTTTATTTCAAATTATTTAATTCGTTTATTTTCGTTTCATTTTCACTTTTTATGAAAAATTCTTTTTTACCTAACTGAGATTATATTTATTTTCTTTTATTTAGATACTTAAACGATTAATTTACCTGCTTTTTATAAATATAAAAAATACCTTGACTTATATAAATATTTAACAATTATATATTATAAATAATCACTTTTAAATCTTATTGTTGTAATATTAATAAGTCTTTATGATCTTGCCAAAAACCACTAAAAACACAAGGAATATAATAATAAAAAAATAAAACTAATAATTATTTATTTATACAATCAAGGGAAAAGCGATCAATGAACAATCACTGTTTGCCACCTTTCAGGTAATTAGCGAATTCCAAAACGATAGAAAGTTTTAGGTTTCAAAGCAAAGAAATTATCCAAAAATTCTCGAATCTCTGAAACATTTGTGAAATGACATTTGGTTGAAAAATACTGCATTGAACGAAATAGATGATAACCTGAATGACAGGTTATAGCTCTGGAGAGTAAACCGAGAAAAGAATTTCCGATCCTGATATTTAAGATTGTTTCTGAGTATGCTTATCCACATGTGGTCTGGCATTATCATGCAGCAAAATAATTTTAACTCTTTCTGAAAAATGGCTTTTATGTTTAATTTTTTAAGCCAAATGTATTAGCTGTTTTCTATAACGACCACACATTTCTTCAGAAAATTACCTAATGTAAAGAATTAATGAATGTATCAGTCAACTTTCTCAGTTGAATTCAGAAAAGTTCATGAATTGTAATGTTACTGGAGGCGGAAAGTGTATATTTCTCGCAATGTTAAAAGTCAAAAACAATCTATCAGTCGTGGGAAAACCCAAATACTTTAGACAAAACAAAGTCCCATCCTTGCAAGTTTTATTAAGTGTTTATTGAAATATTGATGGAATTAGTTATTTTGAATAAATGATTCTCAACCTAACCACTAAAATGACGTTTATCAACTTGATAGTTTGAATTAAGCCCTGAAGGGAAAACAACGAGAACGAGGAGAAATATTTTATTAAAAAATGTTTTTTATTTTAAAAACAAGGGAAAACCGTATATCCTATAGGATGGCCTAATATATTATAATTATAATGTAAGACTGTCTTACACAAGAGATTAAGAATTTCTTAAAATGAAGTTATTAATTGTTAAATATTGCATTAAATACTGGGTAATAAATAAATTGCTAATGTTTGGTTTATGAGTTTTATAGTCGTGGTTTGTTAAGATTTGTAATAAAATTGTCATAAATTAAGATAATGGAAAAAATAATAAATTCCATTTTAAGAAATTCGGCTTATAATAATATAATTAAATGAAAACTTTAAATTGATAATACTATTCACATTAAGCATATATATTATATAGTATATAGTATATGTATATAGTATAATTGTATATATTAAGAAGATTAATATAAACTTCAGATATTTTGAAATAATTTTTGTTTATTTATAATAAAAATTATATTTTTAACATCTTCAAAGATTCTCTTTCTGTAAAAAATACTAAGGAATGATAATAACGTAACTTGCTAATGTTTTTACCAACTATAAGACAATAACTTTTATTTGATAGCACATACTTATATCAATATAGTTACTCCAGTTGTATCGACCAAAGTTTGTTATCTATTGACATAATAGAATAGAAAATTAAATCTATCAAATTTTAATTCTGTAGAACATTAAACATTGGTGAGCTTTACATTGACAATAATTATATTCGATTTGTCGTTTGAGTTAGTGCTTACGGCTGTTATTATTGTTCAATATTTAGTGTATCGACTTTGACCTGACTCCGACTGTTCGGTGGTTCTAAATAGCAAAAACCAGGAAAGCAATATAATTTTTATTTATATCACAATAGTATGCACAAACTACAATGATAACAATAACACAAAATCGTCAAACTCAACAAAAGGATCACCAGAAATAGTATTGTAAAAAAAACTAAAATTTAATCAAAACCAAACAGTTAATGATAAATGTTTAATTGAATGTTAGTCAAACTTAAATAGTTAATTATAATAAAAAAACAAACAAAATAATAATAATTATTATTATCAATTAAAGAAAAATAATCAAAGTGTGGAGACTCTCAGGCCCGGTCCCAAATTCGTTGACAAAATGACAATATAGTGAATATTCGAAATGTATAATATTATCTAATTAATTAATTTATATTTTAAAGGGTTATTTTGTGGTGTATCAGATTTATTTAAGGGTTTTATGGAGTGCCTTTGAGAAACTCAACATTATTATGAATACCCATTGTATTTATTGAAAATATAATTTTGCGTTTTCAACTGATTATCACACCAACCACTTTCTCAACGTTTGACTGTTCAATAAATCCGTTAAGAATTAACGGAAATTAAAGATTACCAAACTGTTTATAAATTAGCTATTTAACAGATGAAATTTATAATTTCAATTATTTTAATTTAAACTGAGACAGCTAGAAGGGTTGAAGAAAAATAGATTTTCAACTGGACATTGCATACCTATAAAGAACCGTTATTGCAATCGTAAAACCTCTTAAATGTCTTCATATTCTCACAATTTAACTCACCCTGGGTTTTTTCTTTATCCAGACTTGAAAAGGTAGAAAAATTAAAATCAAATTACGGGAGTGATTAAATTATTATTTATTTGTAAATGATGTAGAGTCGAATTTTATCCCTTAAAATCTATCTTAGTGCAACAAGTTTGAAAACGAGGATTTTTGTCAATTAAGTCAAAACAAACGAACAAGCAATAATAATGGCAAGCCATCTTAAAATATTACAAAACGCTTAAATTCTTTTTATTTGTATGGCTAATTGTCAAAATTATTGTTAATTAGTTAATGAACGGATCACTTCCTGTTTGTTGTTATTTTTACAAGACAATTTACACTGGGTTTTGCTTGACTGATCACATTATTACTTTCCGTGTTTGGTCTGATCGTCATTATTTGTTCCTATTATTGAATTATTATTTTAATTATATTTTTAAATTTTTTGTCAAAAATACTTTTGTTTTATTTAAACTTTTAAATAAATTTATTTAATTATTTTTTTTATTTGAAATGTTACATTATTAAAAATAACATTTAGCTATGATACATCATCGAAGATTATATATTATCCCGGCTTATGGAAGTCAAGATTAAAAATTATATATCACAATTATATAGTCTACCAATATTTACTATTCATGTAAACATTAATGCGGCTCATAGAATTATTCTATAACATGGTCAAGTAAAATATGATGGAATTCAGACATCACTCATTATTTATATTAACCCAATAAGAGCAGTAAAAAAGATTTGTTTGGTACCACATAATCGAAATTGTATTAAAAATAACTTCAGATGCTGCAATGCAATTTAGTAAATGCATTCTTAGTAAACGCAAAAAAATTTTATAATTTTTTTCCCATTAAGAAGTGGTACTAACCAACATTGTTTTCATTTCTAAAATTCTAAAGTATGGTCGTACAATCACCGCGGATTGGTATATTATAATTTTTTTCTTAAAATTTAATTTAGTCATTTAATCTTTTTTTCATATAATAATACCAAAATTCACATAGTCCTCACAACCCGCTCTGAAGGAATGCAAATAATAGAAGACTTTTGCATAACGACTTAAATAAAAATATTTTTTTTTATCACAGTACAAATACTCAGTCTTTACAAATTGATATGATGCCATAATTAGTATCAATTAATTAATTAAAATACCTTCTTGGTTGTATGATAACCAAAGATAGCAGATATGAAACCATAATTATTGTTCAAGACCATTTATCTCTTTAATAATTAATTGTAAGAAAATAACTTTATGAAACCAATATGAATCAAGTATTTAAAAACAAATGCCTCAATGTTCAAGAGTTTACTACTACATGACGCTAATATAGTAGAGCCCAAAATGTAATATTACAAATATTAAAATGATATATTCTCTTCGTCAATACATTTTTATGTTTTCGTAATTTTTATTACATGTGTAAGTATTCTAATTTCATGCTAACAGACTCAAAAACTAGAGACCAAACAATTTTTACAAAATTATGTAAACAAAACATTTTAATTATATTCTGGAAATTCTGTGAACCATTCTGTGTGAAGTTGTGACGACTAACTCAACCGGAAACAGTGAAAATTGACTCATAAAGAGTCTATAATTCTTCGGACATGATGCTTGGAGATAAAAAGTCATTTAACTATTGCATTATGTAAATGTGGTAGAACGCACTTTGTTTAAGGATGTCTGAAATCTGACTAGTGGATAAATAAAAAATACCAGAAACGATGTTTGTGGATAATCACCAAAATGTTGAATAACAATATGTCCTGTGACAATATGACAACAGGTGTATATACATTGTTAGTTGAAAATTAATCGGAGATACCGGGATTCGAACCCGGCACTCTTCACGTGCGCATGGACTGCTTTAAAAGCTCACATACACACCCTTAACCGCCCCAAGTCTCTTACTTCCATTTCCTTTCCATTCCATTAGTTTTTCACTTTCGAGATCTCGTCCGCTGGCTGGTGTCCTGGAAAAAAAATAAAAAGACCTTCATTTATAATTAATTTTAATTTTTGTACATACAGTCTTGGGAATTTCAATTTTTTTAATCTAGTGAACAATAATTTTTTATTTTTCAAGTATACGCTTTTTTAAAAACATTTTTGAACACGCAAAATTTTATTTATACTATTATCTTGAAACATGTTTCGATCTCTTCTTTCAGATCTTATTCATTCAATTTTATTGAATATTAAGAATACATCATCAACCGTTTATAGACTAGTGGTTTATTTCCATTAAAATCGTTAAATATGGTATTATTTGTCGTGTGTAGTTATTAACTGAGTAGTTATTATTATTGCCTATTTCGAAAGCAATTGATTTATACGTTTCTCTTTGGAAGGATAAAGGTGATCAAGACATCATGAATGAATTTAGTATGAAGTAATTAATGGAATTTAGTATCAAAGACATTTCTTTTTTTAACAGCGAATGGTACACGCAAAGAGATGGAGTTGCTATTGGATCACCTTTAGGACCAACACTGGCCTCTTTATTTATGAATAGCTTGGAAATGAAAATAAACGATTTTAATGAAAATAAGCCACTACTGTATAAACATTATGTTGATCATGTATTCTTAATATTCAAAAAGGAAGGAGAAATTGAATCATTCCTAGGATACATAAATCATCTCCATCCTAATATAAAGTTTACTACTGAAAAGGAAAGTGAAAACAAGTTATCATTGCTTGGCGTATTAGTAACAAAAGAAGAGCAAAGTAATGGATTGAAAACGTCAGTATATAGAAAGAAAACAGATACCGGCCTATACACATCAAATAACAGTTACAGTGAAGAAAAGTATAAAAGCGACCTAATGAAAGGATTAATACACAGAATTTGGTCCTTAACATCAGATTATAAACAGATTGATAAAGATTTGAATGAAATAAAGAGAAGATTAAAAAACAAAGCATATCCAAATCGGAAAATTGAAAAGATGATAGAAGATATCGTGAATAAATTTATGAATAATAAAGAATACAAAGAGAAAATGGAAAAAGAGAAATATATATATATTTTTTTTAACATTATTTATAAAATTTATACTTTTATTTTAATGAATAACAAAGACAATATTAAAAAATATTACCTTTTTATTACAAATGTAAATTAGCTGCCATGAAATAAATTGGTTCCCTGATATAATAACAGATTTAGATTCAAATATTTTGTTATGTTATTTATATTCAAATTTTTTATTATTCACATAAAACCTTGTTATTTTCTAGAAAAAGATAATCATACTAATGAGGTCATATATGCACTATATTATTTTTTCAGATTACAAAATTATTTTTAAGTTTTTTTGTTTTAAAAAAATATATTGGTATTTTTAATGTGAAGCTCAATATTTATTTCAATGTATGAGAATTTGATAAGTTTAAAACAATATTTTTCCTTTTTTAAGAAATAAAATCTATTAAAATTAAACAAGGAAATATTAATTTTAATTTGATTAAAAAGTTACAGAAAAATTTAAGGAAAACTTTCATTAGGCTTCTGTCGAAATGGAATTCCATCCAATAATAATCCACCTTGAAATCAAATGTTCTGTCAAGATAATGGCCAAGCTTAAAAGAAAAAAAATTTAAATGTTTTTGTTATTGTTATTATTATTATTATTACTTTAATATTTTTTCTGTTTCTCATGTTTTCCCAAGATTAAATATGAATCTTAACCTTTTGGTAGTTTAGACTTTCTTATTAACAAAAATTTCTGAGTCACTTTTTATCGTTTATTTAACAAGACTAAAATATTGATACATGTTACATATTATGATTAATTTATTATTATCTGTGCCAATTCATTACATTTTTGACCAATAAAAAGGCTTTAAATTAAAATTGATTCAATTCTTAATAAAATTCATGGAAAAGGATAATCAAAATACGGAAAACCAATTAGCATACTTAAATTATTATTAAAATAAAAATATTAATTGATTTTTATGATAGAAACGTTAAGGTAAAAAACAAATTTTCTATTACATTTTACGTACAGTAAATGATTATTACAATAGTTCAAAATAATTAGTAGTACGTTATTCATAGTGAATTTAACTGAAAATATCTTAGGTTTTAGTCTGGTTTCACAAAATATAATTTTTTTGTTTTTAAATCATTATTAGATGATTTTATCTTGAGGATCGATTACTTCTATTTCTTCTGCTTGATGAATATCTAGATCGTGATCGTGATCTACTGCTACGACGAGATCTGCGATTTCGACGTCGCCTTCGTCGTCTATTGCTTCTGGAGCTAGCTTCTGCATCCATATTTGACATGTTCATATTGGAATAATTTTGGTAACCACTATTGGTACTATTTGGTCCATCTCCTAACTGAAAAGGATTCGTTTCGATTGGCGAATTATTGTTAGTAGCCATCATTATTGGTCTTGATATTCTCTTTCTTCTTAATATTGTTTTCCGTTTGTTATTTGTAGACTTTTTCGGATCACGTTTTCGAATGATAATCTTCTTAGGCTTTCTTGATCTGATGGTATTTAATAATGAATCGGATATAACCATGGAAGTTATAATTTAAAATTCCAAATAATTAATATCTCTATTAGGATTTAAATTTTAAATATTTCTGAGATCAATAAATTACTAAAATATTTATTTATTATAAAAAAAACAGTTTTCATTATGATTCATTATAATAAAGACTGATTTACTTAGAAAAAATATTAAAATGAAATCAATCTCATTGTCTTTGATAAAATATATTTCACTTTTGTTCTAAAATACGGCCTTCAATTCTACTTTTTTATAGAAGATTGACATTTCATTACCTAGGAAATTTTATTATCAATTATTCTCACTTTGAACCTTGCTCTATATTTGCTTAATGATTTTCTTTCCAATAAGGTAAAATTTAAGTGAAAAGCAGAATCAAAGTTTTCATCAGTAATAACTGTAATTATAATAATAATTATAATATATAATATTAAGAGTTACAGTTATAATAATAATAATAAAAAAATAATAATAATTATAATAATAATAATAATTATTATTATTATTATTCTTATTATTATTATTATTATTATTATTATTATTATTATTATTATTATTATTATTATTA
>JBBMKC010244506.1:0-10689 GCA_037834085.1 Bipalium vagum
TGCTTTTGGCTTTCTATTGCCCATATATACTTTGTTTCTGATATAATTAATTAATTGTTTTTTAATTACTATGACCTTTTCTGTGTTTAGAAATGAAACATACATACTGTATGCACAAACTAGTGGGCCGCAAGCATAATTATTGTTTTGCCGGGGGATATTTACGTGTGGCTTAGGAATTAAAGTTATATTTAAATCAAATAGGCCAAATCAAATCAAATAAACATGACCAACAGCACCGATCTTTTTAGTTGAACTGAGCGAATCAATTAACAAATACTTAAGTATCATGTCTATTTAAGCAGAAATGTATTTGAGCATATTTTCAAGCTTCCGCATTTTCATTTGTACTGCTTCTGCAAATATCTCATTTGCAAATCCACACCTCCTCAAAACCAAAACTACATCATTTTATACATATAAATATCAGCTACTGGCTCTACAGCATTAGTGGCGGATATTTTCATATTATTATTATCTTTCCTAGAAATATATTTCTCCAATAAAGAACCAGACAAGTCAAATAACGAACATTTACACATTTTCTAACTGTTCTAGATGTTTTTAGTCATTGGTAATACCATTAGTTATTTTTAAAATTGTCTTGGTTGCACATATCTTTGCAACTATTCCTCCATTCTTCAAACTAATAAAGTTCAAAATCTAACTTATTATAAAATAATTTTTAAGACCATTTTTCTCAACAATAAATAAAAAAAAATATTATTACTATTTATTTAATGTTAGTAACATGTGTTTTTACTGATTAGTTTGATTTAATAATTTTTCAACATTTTAAATACAGTCAAATCTCGTTACTATGCCACTCCACTATTATTCCACTCTCATTATTATGCCACTTTTCTACGTTCCCGACAAAATTTACTACAAATAAATTTATTATGCCACCCCTAACCCTCGCTACTATGCCACCATAAAATAATGACGATGTTATGTAATTTTTTAATTTAAATTATATTTTACTACTAAAAATGTGCAAATCACTCATTGCTTTGTCTAATTATGCATGTTTTTGAAAAACATTCAAAAATAAACTCCCCAGTTAACTGATTAATTCAATGTTTTTAATTCTTTTTTTTCAAATTTAATTCTTTTTTTTCAAAATTTTTTTTTAAATTCAGCCCATTATATGTCAAAGCACAAACGAATTGAATTTACATTGAAGCAAAAGAAGGAAATCATTGATGCTGCGAAGAAGGAGCCGTATACGTCCAAGCTAGCCAGAGAGATGAGCAAGAAATGGGGCGTTGAAGTCAAGAGAACTACAGTAAAAGGCATTCTCAACAAGAAGGATTGTATTGAGTCTGTCGTAAATGCTGGAGTTCCATCGAAACAAGTAAAGCTAACACAGGCTCACAACCCAAATCTTGACAAAGGGGTACTCATGTGGTTGAAGCAGGCAAGAGGACCAAATCTGCCTGTCAGCGGAAATCTTATCAAGGAAAAGGCTGTGAAAATGGCCGAGTTGATGCACATCCAAATTTCTATAGCAAGTGACGGTTGCTAGATCACTTTAAGAAGCGCCACGGAAACGAAGAGATTGAGCTGTTGGATTTTCTTAATCCTGACGAGCGCCTTGCGACTGGTGGATCATTTACGTTAGAAGAGATTGCGGAGGTGCTGTGCAGCGAGGAACCAGTTGAAGACAAAGATAATAAAGTAATAAATGTCGAGGAGGAAGTTGTTCCTTTCGAAGAAGCCCAGTGCGCATGGATTATTGTTCAAAAGTTTATGCAACAGAACAGCGGTAATACTGATGTTATGTTAGCGTGCGATAGCTTAGATAACGAGATAAACAGAATCCACCAAAAGAAAATGCGTCAGCCGACGATTTTTGAAGTCTTTGGATTAGCTGATAGTAACTTTAAAAAATAAAGTCTTTTTTACAAACTCTCGCTACTATGCAACTCTTGTTCGGTGGCATAGTAACGAGATTTTACTGTAATTAGATAAAATTAATTTTAGATGAATACTGAAAAAATTCATATCAGGCATTGTTTGATATATGAATTTAGAGAGGGATCAACCAGCTTAAATGCATTTTAAAAAATATTAACATCCTATCCTGAATGTAATCTGTCACTAGATAAATGTCAGAGATGGTTTAGAAAATTTAAAGGCGGAAATTTTGATATTTCCGAAAGAAGAGGAAGTTCATCAAATTTGGATAAAAATGTTCTTCTATCTCTTATCGAGGGAGATCCTATGTTTACAACGCGCCATTAGGGAGATCACCTTCAGGTCTCCCACACTACCATTGCCCCTCATCTTTATGAATTAGGCAAAGTCCATAGGCAAGGGTTATGGATTCCTCATTGCTTAAGTGAAAACAACAAAAAGCGCAGATCGTTGACTTGTTCTTCTCTTTTCCAAAGATTCAATAACGATAATTTTTTAAAAAGAATTGTAAAGGAAATGAGAAGTGGGTGTGCTACATCAACATGAAAAAAAAGCAATGGCTTACGCCTGACCAGAACCCGATACCCACTGCCAAACCATACCTTCATCCTCGCTGAATTATGATGTCTGTTTGGTGGGATTATCGTGGAATACGATCTTTTACCACGTAACATAACTATCACAGGAAAGGTTTATTGTGACCAATTAGGAAGACTTGAGGTGGAATTAAAAAAATCCAGACAAGGATTGATAAACAGAAAGAATGTCATCATTCAACATGACAATGCCAGACCCCATATTTCAAAAGGCATTAGAATGGGAAGTTCTTCTTCATCCGGCGTACTCACCTGATATTGTGCCTTCAGATTATCATCTGTTCAGGTCTCTTCAAAATTATCTGAAAGGAAAAGAATTTTCTAAAGAGGTCGATATCAAAAACGCCTTATGTCCACCAGATTTTATGAGGAAGGAATCATGAATTTACCTATAAGGTGGCAAAAGATCATAGATAACAATGGAAATTACTTTTGTTAAGTTTCTCATTTTAGCTATGTAAAAATTTATTTTTTTAAAATAAATTGTATTAGTTGGATTTTGAACTTTACAACGCAATACCTAAGATATTTTTAGAAAATGTCTCTATATTCTCTTTTCCGTTTTGGATAACGAATTTTCAAAATAAAATTTTCTGATATATCTTCCTCAACTATTCAGATCAACTTTGTATCTTGCTTTTATTTGTTCTGAACAATTCTTAACAGTTGATTTAAAACCTTATATTTTTAAGACAATATTGATTATATTTATAGCATTAATTTGATAATCAATTTAAGTTTACCAATTCATTTGCAGAAATTATAATGGAATTAGATAAAATGCATATTCGCTGCTGCATGCTGTTTTTGTTTAATCAGAGAAAAACATCAGCCGATGAATTCGGATGACTTGGCAAGGTTTCATGTTAACCAGAGCAAGGTTACATCAGTTGAATAAAATTCATAAAGAAGGAAAATTGGTTCCCCATGATTCATCCGAGAACCTTACCAGCCCACTCATCACTTTTCTTTCGCTTCTCAATAGACCCAAACAAAAACTCGACACAAAATTGTGACCGGAGACGAAAAGTGGATATATTATTTAAATCCCAATCGCAAAAGATCATGGTTTATTCGTGAAGAATAAAAATATCACAAAAAAAACATCACAGCAGAAAAAAATATTCGTGGTCACAAAACTCTAATTTGTATCTGATGGGACTGCGCGAGTTCTTTATTATGAACTGTTAAAACTATCAGAAACTGTTACTGCATAATTACACAGCCGCCAAAAATTATTCGTCTTAAGACGATGTGAACTTATGCATACCCCTAATACATATGTATTAGGCTGTTGAATTAAAAATGTACATTATTTTTTTCTCGTTTATAATAATATATTGGCTATTGTTTTAATATTCATTTTGAATGGTAATCTCTGGTGAATTTTTTTTATAATACGTCAATTATTTTAATGTTCTTTATTTTAAAAAGTAATAAAAATTTTAGATATGATCGATACGGATGTCTCCTATTTGACTATAAACAAGGGAAATTCTATAGAATCTCACAACATCCTATGTCAAGTATTCAGTGAAGATCGTCCAAACTTACGAAAGTGATAACGTTTCCGAAAAGGTATTGAAGTACATGTAAGACTTCCGAAATTCAAATGAGGAATTGAATACATCTATTTTGAAGCTACTGTTAAACTGACAGAGTTATTTCTCTGTCATTATTTTACCATTACATTGTACTTATATTCAATTGGAAAGAACAAACGGTGCGGACAATAGGTTCTACATCCATAACAGGAAAACACAGATTTTTCGAATCAATCGTTACATCAGCTAAAAATAAATCTCATATAATAATATAACCGAAATATGGCATTGGTTAAGCCCGAGTGAGCCCACAAAAATAAGAAAATCCTTTGAGTTTTAAGGAACACTAAGGGATAATTGTAATTTGAGGAACTAGAATTGGGCCAGTCGGTCAATTCGCATCTCTATTCACAATATTTGAGCCAGATTATGACAAAATTCTTTCATGACAACGATTGATCACACGTTTCAAAAATCACTCAGTAAAAAATCGAGAAATTGGGCAAGGCAGTTCAGTCTCACCCGCCATTTAGTCCAGATTCCCATTCTCTTATCATTTGTTATTTTCAAAGGAGAGAAAATGTCAAATCTTCCAAATCTGAGACAAAAAAATCAAATGGATTTAGATGAATCAAGTTATTTTACAAATACAACCAATTTTCAATCTTGAAATTTAATACATAGTCTCTAAAGAACAAAATTTTTGTTCAAGATATCTCAAAATATGTTTTACGGAGATTTGTCAATTTCAAACGCAGACAAACTTCTTTTTCAATAATAAAAATATCTATTTTTATTGGACACAGCTCAAAATTTTTTAAAATACTATTGGTAACAATTTATCACCAAACCTCAATTATAGCTTATATTGGTTGCAGTCCAAACAACAGTCTGTAGTTATTAAATTATTTCAGAGTCATCATGAACAATTTATAACCATTAGATGACATAATTGGAGGAGAAAATATCAGTAGAAATTAATGAAACCGTGACCATCGAGTATATGGTGTGTGAATTTTTTAGAAAAATTGAACAAATAACAAATTAGATTTTTGAGCTGAAATACAAAATCGCAATGCTGTAACATTGAGACATTATACTGAAACATGTCAAACCTGGCCTCATAACGGACATATGAAAGGGTTATCATCAAAGTTATAAAGATATTATGATTAACGATTCCAAAAATACAAAGATAAAGCAAGCGGAGTCCATGCTAATCAAAGGAGCATAGAACCATTCAACATTTTTAATAAAAACCCAGAAATAGAATGTTTTTTTCGATATTTTACCTTTTCCGAGTGTCTATGCATAAAAGTAATTTAATTATTTTATTTACTTATTTATTAATATTTTCTCTTAAATTATTCTTATTATTATTGTTTTATTCTTTCATTAGTACCATTCTTCTCTTATTAATATTAACTTAACATTAAAATTAGTAAAATACCATATCTTTAATAAGTCTATACAATTTTAAGACAGCGATTACAAATATTAATAATTATCAAGTTTCATACCGTTGTATATTAACTAATATATAAGTTTTAACATCATGACTCGTTCAAATGTAATAATCATTAGGATTTTGATTCTTTACGCAAAAACTTCATCAAACATTTCAGGTTCAAAGGGATCTGTAAACTGAAGGATAAGAAGATTTACAATGAAATATAATTTTTGCTTGCCATTTCATCAGACCGTACCATTCGATCGCTAATTTTTATGAAAATTGCTAAAGAATTATTTTTAGAAATTTATACAAAAGGAAACGCTTATTATCGAACAATTAAAAAACACCAGTAAACTATTTATTGGCTGTACGAGAATTAGTTCGACTAATGGGCAGCTGGATTTCAATATTATTAAATTTAGATTTCATTAAACATGAAAGTTTTGAACGAGTATCATTAGTAATTGTAATATTTTATTTCAAGAAAATAGTATTAATATTGAAAAATTTTTTATAAATTCGTTTTTTTAATTTTTCCTGTTTTCTTGGGTCTTCGCTCATCGATAAGACTAAAGCGTCTACATTGGTAATCGCGGTACCAGCGGAAAATGTGGACTGACATGGTGCTTCAACCCCAAGAACAGATATTATTTCGGATAGAAGTTGTTCTCTCTTCGAAAATTGTACTTGTACATTTTCTCACTTGAAATCTATTTTTTCACTGATTATGTTTTTTAAATAGTCGCTATAAATTGACTTTGTTTTACATAATAATATTGTAAACTTGTATGCACCCATATGCAAAACTTAAAAGATAGCCAATGTATATGTATTTTATCTGTGCCTTAATATTTTTCAATGTTGAAATATATGAAATATGATTTAAGCTTCAGAGGCAAAGAACGCTATGGACAACCAAAGAAGTTTGAAGATGATGATTTAAGAGGAATTCTCAAAGACAGGTAAGAAACGCTTGATGAAATACCCCAGACATGAAATGTTAGCAAGTCAACTTCTGGTAAACAGATGCACGCATTGGGGAGGATCCAAAAGTATGGAAAGTGGTTGCCATATGATTTGACCGAAGGGCAGCAAGAAAATCGCAATGTTCCGAAATGTTACTTACAATGCACTCATTTTGCTCGGAGAACCATCAACATTGATAGTACAAAGATGGAATAACACAAGTAAAGTGATACTATGTATATAAAGACCAAATAGGAGTATTGTACCATGAGCTTCTCAAACCATCCGAAAGTGGTGATCTATATCAGAAACAATTAATCAAGCAAAATGTACCAAGAAACCACAATATGGCCTAAGATAATAGTATAAAGTGATGTATGTAAATGAAATATTATTGAACAAATAGTGCAAATAACATTCAATTTTGATCAAAAAGAACTTCGAGTAAAACTATCTACCTAACATCTCTTTTTTTAATAAAACCGATTTTAAATTCGCTTTGTAACAATTGATGTAACCTGGATTTACCATTATGACTCTATTTAAGATATCAAGCTGCTGAGTGTACTGAGTTCTATATAAATATTACAAAAGTCATAAAAACATGCTGCATATTTATCAAATATAGCACCATCTAATTTTTATTTGCTCCAATATTTTTTCAACATTACAAACGGTTATCATCAAATAATGAAATATAACAACTGTAAAATTGGAAAAATAGGCCACTGAAACACATTCAAAAACTTGTTTTTCCTATTTTCGTTCTAGAAACTTATTATGTAGCGTAGTATACTAGTTAAATTTTAAATTTTTATTCAAATCGCTTTTTATTCAGTAATTAAATCTTTAGTAATAATTTAATCAGTTCAGTTAGTAATAATTTAAAAGTTTATCGAGAAATTCCAAGAGGATGATAGGAGAACCAATAGTAAAATCCAAGAACAGATCTAATTTTCAAAACGAAAAAGAATCATAACAATGAAATGCGATATTCTAATTTTTATTGATAATTCTAGGCTTTGTTTGTTTTCATTTTGTTTTCCCATATCAAAGTATATATTGCTTATTAAAAAATGAATATATAACAGGTTGTAACATTGAAATCTATGTATTTCGAATTTTTCAAAAAATATTTATAGATATTGTTATATAATTGTAGACGAGTGACCTACTTAAGCAATCACTAATATTCATCAATAGTTTCATTATAATAATTATCCATTCATAAATTAGTGACAACAGCAATCTGTCAAAGGAAAATATCCGTGTACTTTTGCTTAATAATTTCAAAATTGGTCAAAATGCAATGAAGATCAGCTATTGCGATTCCTAAAGACACGATGTAGATATGCGTTTGGTGGGAGGTACGCGGCATCATGATGAAATTGCTTCTACTAAACACCACTGTTACCAAAGAACTCTACTGTGAACAATTGGATGGTGTGAACATTAAAATCAAAGAACTTTGTTCATAAATTGATAAAGTTACGTACCTCAATGACAACGAGCCAGCACATAGAGCAAAAATGACCTCAGAAAAACTGACAAGTTCTACTTCATCCATCTTACAGTCCAGGCTTGGGCTCCAACTGACTGTTATCTTTTTCGATCATTACAAAGGCATATTGCCAATATGAAGTTCAATGACAATGAACATATGAAAGCTGAGATTCAGACTTTCTTCAAAGAAAAGCCACAATCATTTTATGTTAATGAAATTGAAATTTTGCAGTAAGAGCGTCGAGATGTGATTAATATAGATGGTGATTATCTAGAAGCCTAAATTGTAATAGTTTTTTTTAATAATTTTCAATAAATTATTATTTTGTAAAATGTCTAAATTTCACTGTTACAATCTGATATATGCAGTGATCAAACTCATTTTCTATCATATGACAGATCAAATAGAGAAGCGGAAAAGATTAGATTAATTGCATTACAAATAAATTATCTTTTACCAAACAACACATTGCTAACGTAATGAACCAATATAAGAATATTAAATGAAAGAAAATAATATGACAGCCGAAGCTTATAAAGTAGCACTTTAGATTCTAGACTTGATTGGGTTAGGTTATATAAGCATTTCAAAGAAGAGTGGGATAAATTTTTCTTTTGAATAAATTTTTATCTGGATGGGCAAAATACCTATAATTATTATTGCACGATAAGGTTAATACCTTAAAATTTTTGAAGTTTTAACTCAACTGAATTAGGGGTTCTGAAAAAGGGAAATGACAGTATTACCAAGTTTTATTATTAATGTAATGAAATTCACAAAAGTAGAAAACAGAAACAACGAAGTATTTCTTGATTAGAATTGAAAATTTCATGTTCATAATTTTTTTTCCTTATTTGTTAAAAACGACTGTAAATACCGAAAGAGACTAAGTTATATAAGCACAGTAACCTATGACGCATTGTAGAATCGTGTTTAAAATATGGTATATTTAAGAATAATGAGAATTCTGAAAGAAAAAAATAATTATGAAAAAGTATAAGACATTACTTCATTTTTTTTAAATTTTGTTTAAAAATTTAGGCCTAAATATTATGTCAGTATGCACTTCATACAATAGACAAATATTTTGTTAAATAATTGTTTTTGAGGCATTTAAATATTTACAAAACATAGTACATTTATACCAGTGAGTAATTATACATAAATAATTCTTGTTCAGTCATCAATAATTGTTACAATTACAAAAAACATAAGCTTTAATTTTTTTTAGTTTCTAAATGCTCCAAATAAGTCTAGCAACTTCCGCTAAATTGTATTTCTGTAATTTAGATATTAAAATTTATGAAACATGTACAGAGTTTTAAATTGATTAATAAATGTTTTAAACTAAATAAGAAACTTTTAAACTTCAATAAAAAATCTTAAACTTTATTTTACGGGTTTTATTTTTGCAATTAATTTGAAAAGTTAAACAGGAAACAGATCTTAAGAATGTCAAAAAGTAAGATAAATACGATAACTGATATTATCAGGAAACTGATAATTTGAAAACTGTAGAAATGAAAGAATTTATAAATGCGATACATAATGGAAAAAACTATTCATAACTGTCTGAATAACTTCCATTACTTTTTTTTAAAAAGATAAGGTTTATTGCAGAACGAAGTCTTGTACCAAGAATTGATCCAACAAAGAATTCCATATGCTCCCGAATTTCAAGATTTACTCGCGATAAAAAAGAGGAAGGTTATATATTTATTGATAAGGTTGGATGCAATCAAAACACAGCAGAGTATGGGTACCTGATTCATGATCACGGAACATAAGCGTTTGTTGCTAAATAAATAAGCACAACGAAATATTCTACGAGTAACAAAGTAATGCATTTAATTCAATTTCCTTTTATGTATATATTGAAAACTTTTTAAATTGTAAATTTACACTGTCCATACCCTTTCACAAAAAACCTAAAATAAAAAATTTAATCGAGGCAAATGTCCATGAATTACTATTTTTACCAGCATATACTCCGCATTTTACTCCCTCCGATAGAAAATATTTTTAGTAAGTAGAAACATTATACATCAAAAAATCCTGAAAAATAAATCAAGGAACGAAGACGAATGGAATATTTTAATTTACAAAGAATTAAAAACAATAACTACTGAATTTTTTGGTAATATTAGATGAAATTTGCAACATTAATAAAAATGCATTTGTAAACTTTCTGCCAATTTTTACATCTAAATTACTAATCATTAAGAAATTTACTGTATCATTTTCTTATTGAGGTTTAAAATTTTCTTATTTGTATTTCTTTAATTTAACTTTTTATATTATATCAAAAATATAGTTGAAATGTATGCTACGAAAATATACATTCGACACTAAATTTGATTTAAGCTCGATAAAATTATTATATATAGGAAACTTCTACAAAAGAAAATTTCTTGAGTTCTACAAAACAATTTTTGCGTCCACAAATTTCTATAAAAAATTGTTTTTTAATATTCTAAATCAATTCAACAAAATGTATTTAACTGCACATTTAATACAGGGTGCGGAAAAAGTTCTTTCAATTTTTTAAACGTGTGATTTTAAGAATTTTAATTAACTATCTTTTTTATTGAATTTTTAATCTAAAATGATTTGTTTCAAAAAAGTTAGTTACTATAGTCCTTTTCAAATTTATTGAACACTTTACATTTGACTTATAAAAAAGTTACATATAATACCAAATATTAT
>JBBMKC010244516.1:0-10689 GCA_037834085.1 Bipalium vagum
TCAACAAATTCTTTACTAAAAGTGGCTCCATTTAATAAACCGGAATCAAAAATAAAAAGTTTTTTATTATAATTTACATTTTTAACAACATTTTTATTATTATTATTATTATTTTGAAGCGAAAACATTGATGACTTTTTTTCCGTCAATGTTTTCACTTCACTCAAATTACTCTTGCTCTCCCAACTGAGCTATCGCGGCGTATAAAATTCCGTTGATTCAATCTTATCATCATCTGTACAACTGTTTATTTTTATAATAACATTATTTTTGTCATTATATATTTTTACTAAATTTTGTTATCTTATATAAGTAGTGTGATGAGACCCAACTAAGACACTTTTGCTTATAAAGAACTGATGAACAATTTTTAACCAATATTAAGCCTAATAAGGTAGTTAACAGATGAAATCATTGAACGTCATAGAAATGTCAACATATAATTTTATAAATAAGATGAGTGTTTCTAATTTTTACCAGTTTTTTCCAAAAAAATTGATCATTTCTCAGATAAAAGATAGGAATATATGTTCTAGCCACAGCACTTTACTAGTAATCGAAATATCAAATATAATTAATCATATAATACAAATTTTAACAAAAATCATTATATAAAATTTTAATAAAATCAATTTTTACAATTTTCAAGTATTGCAATGGTATCTTAATAACAAATGAAACCAGTAGCATTTATTTCCATATTATACATTAATTAAATAATATTTTTTTTTCATTATTTTTCAAATTTACAATTTTTTATATATTTTTTAATGAATAATTACATAAATCTGTAAAACCGAGCAGATTATAACAATTTACCTTCTTTATTTATTTTAATCCTTTAACCATTTTTTTGATCTTAAAATATTATTTTCCATTTAATAAAGGATTAGTTTTAATTGATTTCCATAAACCAAAAATGATGTGAAAAAATCAAATTAAAATAGTTTCCAATAAATTAAATAAAACCGAATATTATTTAATATTAATTGTAATTTTTGTTTTAATTAAGCTCTGGAAAATGTCCAAGTTCTTCTAACGACATATATTTGTACAAGTAGAAAGTTAAAATCGTTGGCAATTTTCTCCGAAGCACAGAATCCGGATCAGGGTCTCTTTTCTGCATAAGGGGCAATCAGCGATTGTGACATTTAGGATGTGCAGTGATGATATTTATGTGGAATGATGTCCAATCACGTTGGGTCGTTTCCAGGGCGAAATGTCACTCCATAAATCCCAACATGACATTTATAAAAACATTATTGATTCCATACATTTTTCTGTGCTGATCACAAATGTTTTGTGTGCTGCACATTTCATAATATTTTTATGTCGATTTTCAATTATTAATTTTCTCAATTTTTATCTAGAATAATAACAATAATAATTTTCCAATTTGTTTTAATAAATTCGTGGAAAATACTTCGGATAAACAAATAATTAGGCTAACAGAGCCTGACAATCATGATGGATATTAAATCAATTTTGTTCATGCTTTGTATTTTATGCTCAACCATTGGTAATATTTTTCTTATAGTTAATCCATAATAAAATTTTTAATTTTTTTTGTTTTATTTTGTTTATTTGCAAAACACCTACATATATATTTTTACGATCTTAAGCCGAACCAATAAGTAGATTGAAACGACAATCGGAAATGGAAATTACTTTTGGTGGCGGTGTAGAAGAAGATGAAACAACTGAACCTCCAGTTGAAAAAGAAACTTTACCCCCTGTAAATATGACACATTGCTCATAGGGAAAATTATTATTTTAATTAGAGTGTCAAAGGACCAGCCCCTTTAACAGGAAACACATACATTCCAGGACCACCTGGTGTTCAAGGCCCTGTTGGACCTGACGGAAAGGTTGGTCCAAAAGGGGTACCTGGAGTGACAGGAAATCCTGGTAAACCTGGACCTGATGGTAAGCCAGGACCTCCGGGACTTCCTGGTCCAGTTGGACCAGAAGGTAAAATGGGCAGACCTGGTCGATATGGTGATAGTGGACCTCAAGGTACACCAGGAAAGCCTGGTCCTCCTGGACAACCTGGATCTCAAGGAATGCCTGGTCCACGTGGTCCAGAAGGAGAAGACGGACCAAAAGGTGATACTGGTTCAGTAGGTTCTAAGGGACCGAAGGTAAATCTTTGATATATATTCTTTTCCTAAATTATAAACAGGGATTAACTGGTGATATTGGAAGTCCTGGTTCTATTGGATATCCAGGTATACGTGGTGACATAGGTTCAAGTGGTCCAGTTGGACTACCAGGACCTGAAGGAGAAACAGGTCAGAGTGGACGTTCAGGTTTTCCAGGTGATATCGGAAGTCCTGGATTGACAGGAATGACTGGATCGGTAGGTCCAAATGGACCAAAAGGAAACCGAGGTTCACAAGGAATGAAAGGAAGTGAAGGTAAAGATGGGACAGCAGGGATTGATGGTAAAGACGGACCTGTTGGTCAACCAGGACTTACAGTATTGGATAATTAATTTTAGAAATTCAACATTATCATTCCTATTAGGGTGAAACCGGAAGTGATGGAAATCCTGGGAGTAAAGGATCACAGGGACCTAGGGGTCAACCAGGAGTTATTGGCAATATGGGAGCAGTTGGGAAACCGGGAATAGATGGTACAATTGGAATTCAAGGTTCTAAAGGAGATGGAGGTCCACAAGGTCCTATTGGAATACCCGGTATTATTGGTAGTGCAGGACAGCCTGGTTCGCTAGGACCGGTCGGGAATCCAGGTTCCATTTAATTGATAAATTTACAATATTTTAAAGTATAACAGTCAATCGCTTAGAACTTCAATATTTTAATAATTTTTGAAAAAAATGTGTGATTATTGAAATAAGATATAAGAATGTTGAATATATTATTTTATATTTATATTCTGTAAGATATATTATGTGTCCAATTAAGTTGTTGCCAATTTTGTAATTAAAATTTCATCGAATTATTTCTTTTTTTTCTGTACAAATCAATTTGTTTAAATACATTACTTTAAATTAAACATGTTTGTTTATATTTAAATATATTATAACCGGATTTTGATAATTTTTATTAGTTAAAATGGTCTAGAGACCTCTCCGTTCCTGTTTACATTATGAATTCAAGCTTGGGTCTAATGTCTCAGAAATGAGTATAAAAATGTTCAGCATCTGGAAAAGATGCATTTAAGGAACAATCTGCTAGTAATTGGTTCCAAAAGCTTATGTTGGGTAATGAGAATTTGAAAGATGAACACTAATCTGACAGACCAGTTTCCACAAAAAATAAATTGAAAAAAGCAATTGAGTCAAATTTGAATCTGTCATATAAAGACCTTGGATTGAACAATAAGAAACAATAAGAAATCATACGTATCAGATTGGAAAGAGATAAAAGCTTAGTAAATGGACTCCTCATGATTTAACATCAATGATTGGATTACATCAACTGAGAATATGCAGTTCTCTTATTAGTCCATTGGTAGTCCAAAAATAGACCTATTCTCAATCGAATGTTGAATTGCGGTTATAAGTTGGTAATTCAAAGAGAACGCATTATTGGTTAGATTCCAAGAATTCATTTCCACAAGTTTCAAAGGTTGGATTATTTAATAAACCATTTTGCTGTATGTTTGGTAGACTTTTGACGGAATCATTTATTACGAGTGTCTAAAGCTGAAAAAACCATTACCTCCGGCATCTGTTGTGCTCAATTAGAAAGAATACATGAGATTTTTTGGAATAAATAGACATTAGTTAACAAAAAGAAGGTTCTTTTTCTTCAAGATAACTCTCGACCTCATGTGACAAAACAAACTACAAAAAAAGTAAATTATTTGGGAGATTTTGTATCATCCTCCATATTCGCCAGATCTTTCGCCGGCAGATATTCATTTATTTTTCCATCTCAATAATAATCTAAAGAAACAAACAAGCAGAACTGAAGCAGATTTAAAAGGACAAATGTCCACTTTCTTCAGCAGTAAACCTATTAAATTCTATCAAGATGGTATTATCCATTTGCAAAACCGTTAGGACAAAGGGAAACTATTTGATGGTCATTATTTCGATGAAAATAAAAAAATATAGAAATGAATTTTTGAAAGAACGATAGAAAACATAACCAGGTCCCCAATAATTATATAATTTTTTATATATAATATTTTATGATTTCCTGAAAAACAATCTTTGGGATTCTGAGACATATACATGGTTATATGGAAGTATGGAACTAATAATAATGATCGTCCAATTATAAAATACTTTTTTAAGTGTGAAGAAACCATTGTGTTCTATGTGCAGTCAAATCCGCTTGTAAGAGAAACCTGCTTGTAAAAGATATTTATTTAGGTCCCGTCCTATCTCTTACACCCAGTTTGATTATAATATACTAGGTTAATGGATATATGCAGTCAAAATGATTTATCAAAAGTTCCCTCTCTCCGCTTTTCTACCATGTTAATGGATATGCCACTTTGTTCATAGAATGGTCGTATGGATTATCTGTTTACCTTAAGTATTGAAACTGAGACAAGAAGTATTGGTTTATTGGTTCTTAAGAATTTTCACAAACTGTCAAAAGAGAAATAAATAATAATATTACTATAATATTAATAATAATAATATTATTATTTATTTATTTTATTATCATTATAATTTATTATTTACTTCTGTTATTATTATTTACTTTTATTACTAATTATTTTTATTACTACTAAATATTTTATATTGCCTATTACTACTATTTATTACTAATAATACTAATTATTTTTATTATTACTATGTGGTCTGAAAGATGGAAGAATTATAATTTTCTGGGAATATTTTAGGTTGATGTAAAATTTTATTGTGTTCGAATATTGATACAGCGTAACTTACATAATCAATTTTTAAATATTGAATATTAAATAATTTGAGGCGTTTGTTTTCAATTAAATTTGTAGTCTGAAAATCATGACGAGCAAGAATGAAAAATCGGTTAATTTAATATGCAAGTTAAAATTAGATATGAAAACAGCTGCAACTGGTACCACAATGAACGATATAGGAATCACTGATAAGCATAAAATGATGTGGAAGTTAATTAGATTCCTTAGGGGGACTGGAAGTTCGAAAGTCGAAAACACTCGGTGATAACGACCAAATGAAAACGTAATCGAAACAAATCAAAAACTGAGAAAAAGAGGAAATTGAGAATCTTTTGGTTTGATAAAATAAAAAGTTACAACTCTGGAACCTCCTTGCCTATTCCGAAAAAATACATTGGTAAAAATGTTTTAACAAAATTAGAAAATAATATTATTAAAAAAAGAACATCCCTTCAAATTATAAAGATCTCTAAAGGGTCTGGATGAATATTATTAAAATCTAACGGTTTGAATCAATTAGAGTAAATCGTTTTTTAAAATAATTTATTAAGTCATGAACAAATGTACAATGCTTAAACAAATTTCGTCAAACCACGGGATTTTTATATCTCATCAATTTTTAAAAAACCTTTAAATTTAAATTTTATAAATATATGCATATAAATATGCTGAACATTATTAATTTACTATTTTTTCTTTTAATTTATTAAATGACATTAAATCAAATCTTATAATAAATTAATTATAGCATTAAATTAACTTTCAAAACAGTTTTTAAAAAAATTATAAACAACCATTCATTTTTAAAACGCAATACATTAAAAATATAAGTTTGATTTTTAATTTAAACATTCCCATGGTTTATCAACCCCTTAAAGGTATAATAATAATAAATTCTAATAATAATAATTTAAAAAATAATAATTAAATAATAATAAAATAATAAAAATTAATAAAAGTGTTGATAATGTTAATAATAATAAAATAATTTTTTATTATCTTAATTGTCTAATCTTGACGATGTCTAATATCGAATAAGTAAGAATAGATCATCATTCGCGATTAAAGACCAATTTACCAATATGTCTAAAAGGCGAATGGACGTTCCCAGATAAGTATATTTGTCTCAGATTTAGTTGTCGTCTGATCAATATGAATGGCGTTGGAGTCCTCAATGATCTGTCCAGAAAATAAGTTGAGTTTTATAAAAGTATGTTTTCATAAAAAGTATGAATTCATTGAATCAGAAGATATTTATACCTGGTGAATATTTATTATTTCCTTTCATGTTTGTTATGATATGGAAGTCAACGATGGATCCTGTGTGGTTCGGGGTCATCTTACGACTCGAGGACCCATCATCAGCAAAACGGTGAGTTTTTATTCACTGGTATTCCTTGTTTTTTTTAAATAACGTTTTGACCATTTATTCACATTTTGATTAATTATTTGCTATAATTTACAGTTTTCATATTTATTGATTTTCTTCATATTCATTGATTATTTATTTTCATTATTATTGTTGGTAACACTTGAGAGTTAAAATCGATTTATTTAGTGTAATCACTTGTACATGCTTATTGCTGCACATTCTTTTGTATTATGTACTCTTGTACTGATCAAATAACGTTTTATTGCAATTGTTTTGATTCAATTATTCAAACAGTCTATTGACATAATTGAAAGAGTCAGTAAAATCACGAGCCAACCGCTACAAAGTTTTCAAAGTAGTACAAAACCTAAAAATATTTTTTACTAATATTAATATTTATTATTGTATAATTATTAATACTTTTATTCATCACAAATAAACATTTATCAGATATTTTTAACACTACAGATATATTTATCAGATTATATATATATATATATATATATAATATTTTTATTTTATATATATATATATATTTATTTATTAGATATATTTAACACTACTGTTATTATAAGAAATAAAAATCAAAAAAAATATTACAAAAAAATAAACATTATCACTTATTATTCAAACAAACCAACACTAAAACAATCATAAAGTAACCTAAATTTTATTAATTTACAAAATTCCTACAACACACAGAACAAACAAAAAACCAGTCTTAAAATTTTACCAAAATAACAAGAGAAATGAAAACAAAAAAAACTGTTTTTTCTATATTTCTTTAACTAAAACATTAAATTGTTTTTTTTCTTGACAATTCTGAGGTCATAAATTGCAAGGAAAGAAGTCCTTTTAATTACCTCCGTAATGATGGAGATGAGAAATGAATGACAGGAAATGAAAAGATTTCTTAAAAGATTTTACAAAAATGTCTTACGGATGAGATTGTCGAATTTAATTTTTGAGTATGACAGGATGATTTTTGATTTAATTATACCATTCAATAATTTTTAATCAATCAAATAAATTGTAATTATTGAAAAAAATAAATATTTCCAATATTGATGTTCAAATCCAAATAATTATTGACATGAAATTTAATTTTCTGGCTTTTGTAATTTAATTTCTGAAATATTAATTAATAATTCTCGGAAAATTTCTAATTAGTTTGGTGTTCTGTTCAGCAGGACAATGTTTACAGAATCGAATTTGGTGGAATGTCTTCTCTGCTACGGAAAATATGTTTGGCCATTTATTTTATTGAGAATTTATTGAAAGCAAAGCTGTTTAGAAATGGTTATCATAACATTTCCAAAAAAAATATTATGTTCACGTTTATTCAAACAAACTTTTTGCAATTAATTCAATTAATTATGCTGGAAAATCAAAAACCAATGGACGAATAATAATTGATTGTTGCTTTATTAAAACAATGAAATTTATTTTATTAATTTTATTTTTTTCCCATAATCAAAGTACATATGTGAATGTTATGATAAAAATTCGGCTGTTTTTATATTTTTATGTAACTTTAATTTAATTTTCATTGACATTTCACATATAAAAGTCAGAAATATAATCATTATATATATAAATATTTTTTGCCATCAATTTTATCTGATTTCAATTGTAGATATGAAAAGTGAAAAATAATATATTTTATTCAATTCATTTATTTACACTGAATACGAACCAAAGAGCCGTTGAAGCCGATTTATGATTGTGAAGCTCTCAATTGACATTAGATGAATGTAAATATTGTTACAGAGAATTGGAAATCAAATCATCTATACAATATATTAAATATAAATAATTATTTATTTTCAGGTTTAAGGCTTTTAGAATGACGGATCTCTCTTAAGTTCAACTTTGGCTTGGATTCTAATACCACTACTATCACTATTATTATACTACTACTACTATTTTTATTATTATAATAATTAAGGCTGGTATAAAATGAACTATGAAATAAGATCTGTCTTGATTCTACACCATTAGCTTAATTACAGGATAAAATTTTTTCATTATAAATTTGTTACTATTGATTATTAAAATTACATAATATAATCACATATAAAGCAGATGACAGAAGAATAATGAATTGGAGACCGAGAATTATTCTTACGGTTTCCTTGTCAAGTTACATTGTAATAACAAAATAGATGGCTACATGTTTCATTGAAGGAAATAATCTCTTTAGCATTTCCAATTCATAGGGACATGTATCTAAATTTAACATATTAAGCCCAAGGAAACAGGCTCAATGTGTACTGAAAGTCTTTCCCAACGATTACCGCCAAATGAAACCCAGATGTTGGAATGGTTTCCATATCACATTTCCAAAATATGGTTCCGGGATCGACTTTTCATTCGAAAATCTACTTTTGAGAGGTTGCGTTTTAATCAATGAATCCATTAAGTTAATTTATTTGTCCATTCGATTTGTCTTGTGGAAAGTTCCCGAGAAAAATTAAACGTCAATATTATTCTATCAGGATTTGTCGATTGATTCAAACCAATATCCCAGCAATTAAGCAAATTAAATATGAAATATTAATATTTTATTAAATATTTAAAATATATTTCAAAATTCATTGAGCTACGCGATAATTGAAATAATCTGTTAATTACAAGTTTCATTAATTAATTAATGTGAATATCGAAATAAGAAAGTATGTGTAAATCTATTGCAAAATATATAAAATAATAATATTATATAATTATAATATAATAATTATTAAAAATTATAATTATAATATTATATAAGTTTTAATTTTTTATTATTATGAATTTATTGTTTGAAATTAGTTATCGATACTGGAACTGAATTTGAATATTTTTCACTTATAAATATATATAATGGAAAGTATTAATTAAAACAAAACAAGATAATTTTATATTATCACTGGACAGTTAATAATTTATATGTGTTAATAAATTATATTTGACAATAGCTGGAAGCTAATAAAAATCAATTATTGTGTAGACGAAATTAATTATTGATAATGTAATAAAGATTTTCAATTGTATTGGGAAATCTAATTAATAAACAGCAAAAGTTTGGTGGAAACGATGTAAATAGTATAGGAGAAACCTGTTTGCTGACATCCCAATTAGGCCACGGTTTCGTTATTCACAGATACTTCAGATTTTCTATCAGTTACAATGGACAGATGCTATCTTTTCACAGAGCCTTGTTAGAGTGTAACAAACTGGGTCATGGTTAGTCTTTCTAAACAATTTCAGCTACGGAAACGAGTATTGTTTCCATGGTCTTCATATTTCTTAAAATCTCTTTTAAATAGACGAGTTTCTATAGGAGGTTTGATCTGTGTATTTACGCAATTAGCTTAGTAAATTCAATTAGTAAATATGAATTAAAAATTTCTTCATTTTTATAAAAATTTTATTTGACAGAATAAAAAAGAAAGTTTTGAATGATATAAGAAATTAGACCAGCAGAGTCTTTAAGAAATACGGAGAGTTTATTGAAATTTCTATTTATTTTAAAATCATATCGGGTTTTCAATTTATAAATAACATTAAAGTTCATTGGTTTTCTTTCCATTTCTCAAAAAGATTATTATAATTGAAGCAATAATTTAATAATTTAATAATTTAATAATTTAATAATTTAATAATTTAATAATTTAATAATTTAATAATTTAATAATTTAATAAGTGATTTGTTTTATTTAAATCTATGTTAAGGCCCTAATTCAGATGAACGTAATAAATATTTAAAAAAAATAAAAATTGTCCACTTAGTTTAAACAAAAAATCAAGTTTTTCTACGATAATTATTTTAACAAAAAATATTTTGCAAATAAAAATAGATTTTTTAGGTGGAATCCATATTAATTAGAAAATCTTTATATTTTTGGTCATTTTGACTTTATTTTCCTTGAAATCGTATTTACATTATATAAATAAATAATATTTGCATAAAATTCAGTCAAGAGTCCAAATTAAAGTAGCTTGAGTCTAATTAAAATTCTGAAACATGAAATTGTTTTAATTAAGAAAACGTTTTATCATTACTTTGAAAATGGCGGCAGAAACCAAAATAATTTCCTTTCAAAAATTGAGCCAAATAATTAATTAATTTATTTTTCCTATTGCATTTCAACATTTATTTTGTTGCGAATGTTTAATAAATGTCTCACTAAACAACACAACAGGTTAAAGCTAATTTCAATAAGTATTTTATTGTTTTAATTAAATTAAAATTCTTCATTTAATTAGATTGAAAATATCGTTCTTATATTTCGTCTTCGGATCACATACGATTTGTGACATAAATCATTACTTTCTCTGCACTCTCAGTTGACCTGGTCTCTCTCAGTTTCTTTACCAGACCGCTCATCCTTTAACTTACAAGGTTCGGTCAATAAGTAATGCACAATAATCCAAAATAAATCAAACGATGTAATTTATCAGTTTAATAATAA
>JBBMKC010244527.1:0-10686 GCA_037834085.1 Bipalium vagum
CTATTTATTATCACTATTTTTATTCCCAGAACCCAACAAAACTAGCTTAAATATTCGTAAATACAAATTTAAATAAATTATTTGAAAATTATTTATATTATCAATTGATATAATATGAATTTAAAATTTTAGTGACTTATTAAACCTAATCATATCTTACCTAGCTTTTATGATTTTTATTAAAAATACTCTTTAAAAGAAAATATTTGCCATATTTCGTTGAATAATAATGGCTTTTGATGTACTGTGTAATTAGAAAATAGAATTGAATGCTTTAAAAAATCAAAATTCAAAGTATTTTTAAATGTCAAGTGACTATTTACCAGAAAATGATAACATTTTACATAAATCTCAGAAATATGATTACAATGTACAGTTTGTAATTATTGATAAATAAAAAATGTTACCATCTTTCAATGTATTCTGAGACTTGAATAATACAAATATAAATGCTAAATTTTAAGTTTTTAAACTGATAATGTTCATTTGTCTTAAAATATTATAATTTTTAGCTCTCCAAAGATAATAAATTGATTTGCCGATGTAGACTGTTTCTGGTATTGGTTCAAAGTTATAATGAAGCATAGAAAAAAAATTTTTGCTAAATTTATTGTGTTGATTTTATTTTTTCAAATTTTAATTTATATACTTAAAAATTTTATTGTTTCTTATTTTACTCTACACAATTTTGTGCTTAAGAATATAGGAATATCATAAGTGGTAAAAAAGATGAAAAAATGTTTGTAAAATTCAAGTATTAGAAAGTAGAAAAATATTTTAATTTCCACATATTATGAAGTAAAATAATCAATAAAAAATATTATTAAAAGCCAAAATAATCTAATTTTGAATAAAAGAACACCTTTAATATTGATTCAATTAATTAATACCTTTGTATGATTGTACAAGTAGTTATTTTTATTATCTTTACGTATTTATTTGTTAATATTTTCCTTAATCGAAGTATGTAACTTTATCTCGAATTTCACAAACTTCTCACTTGTTAATGTTGTGTTTGTTTTACTTTCACAGCTACACAAATCTAAACTCGATTGAATAAAAAAAACCATAATAAAACCTTTTCCTTGTTCGTACTAAAAATGAATCAAAACAATCATAATAAAATGTTTTTACACTTTAATCAATTTACAATAATACTGATCACAAAAATCATAAAAAATGTCCAAAGAATCAATAAAGTGTCAAAACTTGAGCAAATAAAATAAAAATACTGTTTATATTGTGGAGACTTCCATCAAATCCTCCCAGTTCACCCAAGCTCTCACCCAATCGTCCAAATCTGCCAAGCCCATCCAAGATCAGACAATCCAGACAATCAAATCCATCAACAAATCCTTCAACCCGAAGACAATCAAGACATTAATATTTATAATTATGTGATCAGTTTATTATTTCAGTGTTTTCTTGTGAATATTTGTACTTTATAATTATATAATTATAATATAATTATAATAGTTTATAAAAAATTAAAAATAATATAATAAATATACATATATAGTAATTAATAATAATTAATAATAATTATTGTAAATTTAAATAAAATAATATATAAGCCCTGGAAATTAAGCAAATGGGCACAAAAATTAATACGGTTGACGTCAAGATATGTCGATAACGACCTACAATAAAACCAATCATAGTTCTGATAAGGTCAAAAAAAGGACCAGCAAAATCAGTATAAAACCAACAGTGTTACCATTCATATTCGCACTTGACGAATTCATTCCAATATCTTTGAACACCAGTCATAGTACCGCAATCTTGAATCATTCAGCCCAAATATATATCTAAAGTTTTTATTTTGTCTTTGCTATTTTAATTACTTGTCTTAAAAATTAAGAAAAAGTCATTAAATTTCTAATACGTTTAATCAATACCTTTTTAATGTGTTTTATGTTTAAGATAAAGTTTAAGTAAATATTGGCTCGAATCATTAAATAAAAATAAATTTTTAACAACTTGTCTTATAATTAAGACAAAGTTTTACTTTTAACAAAATCCTAGTAATCACAACAAGGTTCGATTCTAAATAAATAAATAAATACTTAGGCCAGGACCTGAGGATCATATAATTTTTTATTTTTCCCATCTCTTTTTCTGTTTTTGTTTTGTTTTTAATTCACACGCTAAGTAGAGCAGTGAGTTACATTTTTCTTCTTATTTGAGAACCTCTGAGCCTAAGACCGAGAGGGCTTTTTAACCCCAAGCTAAATCTAACCCTGAAATAAGAAATTATATTTGTAAAACCCATCAAGGATGATCACTCGTATTTGTAAAATCTATTTGTAATATAAAATATAATTTTGAAAAATTTGAATTTGATTTAGTCATCTTTATTCGATTAAAACCTTATTATAATAAAAGCAACCTTCACTCTTAAGACCTAATAAACATTATTTTAAAACATTATTTTATTTATTTTTAAAACATTATTTTTAAACACCTTCTAAAAAATTAGGATCTTAACAATATTTTTTTCAAATAAATGCATTACAATAATTTTGAACAAATTTTTTCTAAATATTTTATTACTACTATACTTTGACGCAGTAACGTGTGCTCGTGTAACCATAACTCCTCACTTTTATTAAATGTTGTGTCCGTCCCTCTCAACCTTATCTGAATCAAAACCTCCACAATAATACTGTATCCGCACTCTAAGAACTAAATCAAAACTTCCACAATAAAACTTCATTGATAAAAAAAACAATTCTTAATATACAGATCAGCACTATAAGCCTCGTATAAGTCCAAACACTGAAAAATGTCACCAAAAAAATAATGATAAAAATAAACACAACTACTGCTGCAATGAAATAGATGAAAGAAATGATCACAAAAGAGAGTTTTCAGAAAATAACACAGAAATAAATAAATAAAACGATCTCACAAAGAGCGACAAGGGTTCCCCGGGTCGCCCTCTAGGCCCTTCTCAGGTTGCCTAGGGGTTCTTTAGCTCCTTGTAAAATCCGTTTGCATAATCAAAGCGTTGAGAAAAAAAAATTACTGGAATCGTCCTCGACCAATATCCTGCAATCGTCTTCTCCGAAAATATCCTTGGAAATGTCTTCGACAAAAAAATAATATTCTTGATTGTCTTTCTGGACGTAGTGACTATTACTGGACGTTTATTACTATTATTAATAATAATTCTTATTATTATTATTATTAATTCTTATAATTATTATTCTAATTCTAAAAACCAAAAATTTATTATCATGAAACATATATCATTATCTTAACAGCGAGATTTTGATATACCAATGGTAATATTATTTTATCAATGCTTTTTTTAAAAAATAATCTTTTATTAAATTATTATTATTCTTAACCTTGATCTATAGTTCGTACCTTTGGGAAACTCAATATATTCATTATTCTTAAATTTTTCGAAATAAATTTCTGCATTCGATAATAATAATTATATATTTTACAAGTAAAAACAAATAATAAAATATAGGTTGCCTGTGATATTTTTATACATTTCATTTCTTATATATCTCTTTAAGGTATTTAATTTTTGATTAAGCATAGTACATTAAATTGAATTAATTTTTTTTGTTATTTATAAAGTTAATATAAAATTTGATATTATCAATTATAATTCCATTCATAAATATTCATTGAAAAAAATTAAAAATGAAAAGAAAGTAAGTAATATAAAATAATTAATATAGTTAATTGCAATATTAATAATATAAAGAATGAGAAAACAATTGAAAAAATGACAGAATTTTGTGTTTAAGTGTACTAGATATGATTGTAGTAGTTTGAATACTTATTTAAAAATTTTTAGTTATTTAAAAATTGTGGTAGTTTGATTATGTCGATAGGATTCGGTATAATTATATGGATACTGGTATCTCTATGTTAGTTTAAGAAATTATAATTAATTATAATTTAACGAAACGATTTCAGTAAATCCTGTTGTCTTATCAATAAATATAATTACTTTCATTAATCATCCAAAATATGTCATTATTCCCAAAGAAAATTTCTCGAAAATCAAGTGTCAAATAAATGTACCTAATGCTAAATATGGCTGGTTATTGATTAATGAGCGTACAAATATTGAGCACCAAGTAGTTCAGAATCAGTACATGTAAAAATTGCAATTAGAGAGATTCGTATTGATAATTTACTTTAATTTAGATCATTTTACGGAGATGGTGTTATTATATTAAAACATCATATTTCTACAGCAGGAAAGTACAGATGTCGAGCAATTGTACCAGATATTGGGATAGTGATCAGTAGTATAATCCAAGTAGACATAGCAGGTTCAATTTAGTTTTTAATTAGTTCGTAATCAATTTAATCAACATATGTAAATATTCACTTTTATTAATTATTTCTATATTTTATTTGTTTTTAAAATGTTAACATCCACAATTATTTTATAGCTAGAAATATATTTCTGGAAATTTTAAAAAGTTTCTGCTTTATCTAACAGCGATTGGTTATCAAATTTACTTGATATTATTATTTTTTATCATATTATTAGTAGTAGTAATACTCTTAATATTATTATTGATATTTATATTATTAATGAGTGTTATTTTTTTATTATTCTGAAATTAAAAGCACATTCAAATTTTGAATGTTTAGAAATATTTAGAAAAAAAATAACGATAAACAAAATAATTTATTGATATTTTATAACCACCAATTCATTTGTGTAATAATTATAATTTCGTAATTTTCTTTTTAAAAATTTGAAAAAGCTTGATGGTATATATCGTACCAAAGGTAACTAGCATTAGTGATTTTTACTCAGATTTCAGAAGATTTTTATTGGAATTTTTTCTTTATTTTAAATAAAATAAAAATGTTGACAAAGTTGAATAAAAACTAGAAGCTGTTCGAATATCAAAAATCTTTTTACACATTTCTAACAAAATATATATTATATTAATTGTTATATTTATTCTGTACATCAATACACTATTGTCTCCCATTTATAGAGAAAAATATTAAATCTTGCAGCAAAGAATTGTTTGTTAATTCACCCAATGATTACCGTTGTAAATTTCTCTTTATTTTCAAAAGTTTTTCTTGACGAGTTCACATAAGAGATGAAGACAGGAGAATAATCACTTAACGAAAATGTTTTAAAGAATAAGGAGGATGAGATAAAACGAGATTTCTTATGAAATTAGAAAACCATGTTCCGAGAGACATGAGTTTTGAATTATTATAGAGAAGATATTTGTTATTAATAACAGCGAAGTAAATCCTAGGTTTTGCAATATATTGCTTTTCAGTTTATCAAGTAGTGAAGAATAAACTTCAGCATCCATTATTTGCTTTTTCATTCCTTTAAGATGAGGTACCCATCGACATTATGCATACTTCAGTTCCAAATCAAATATTGACGCATGTGGTCTACAAGAAAATACCAAGTTCTTCATGATTATATGTTGTCTTAAAGGGTCACTCATTAAAATTTTCAGTTTTTATTTAAGTAAAATTCATCGCGGTTACCCATGTTATGTTTGGCATTCAGAAAAAAGACACTACCTTTAAAATTTGTAATCAATGTACTGTAGGTCCTTTCTGTAAGTGCTTGCTCAACTTTACATTAATTAATTTGCCTATTCGTTGAGCGGTCATACTCTCATGAAGATATCTTTCCTTTTAATTTTCACCAGAACCACATTCAGGTTAATTGGAGTATAAATTTTAAATATACATATAATATAATATTTACACTTAGTGGATTTAAAATTAGTAGATAAGATAATAAAAATCTAAATTTTAATTAACCCTTTTAATATCAGTGAAATACATATAGAGAAAGAGAAAAACTGTTGATATTCATTTATTTTATTTATTTTCTACTAAAATGAAAAGTGACTTAGAACTTTAAAAAATGACAAATTTTTAACTTATCCAGACTTAGACTTCATAACGGAAAGTATATTTGAACCATTGTTATTTTAATGAATTTTATTCTTCAGAAAATTTTTACACTTCTTTTCCTTTTCCTTCTCGGAAAAACCTGATTTACTAATTAAATTTGAAGTGGTTCCCTTTAATATCTATACCGACCGTACATATGTGGTGATTGTAATCCTTTTGAGAGAAATATTAATTTTTGCCAAATGGATTTAACAATTGTGTTTCACCACTTCCTTTTCATTCAGATATGTTTATTAATAAATTGCCTTTGTCAGCTCTAGGAAGTGGTTATTATAAAGTACGAGATAGAGCGGTATTAGTATGCCCTTTTTCCGCTGTACCTCAATCTGAGGTTGAATATAAGTAATTGTTATCACTTAATCGATATTAAACATTTATCTGTATATTTAACACAAAACTTTCAAGATGGATGCTGAAATCCCCAGGAGGCCGAAAATTAATTATATTCAGTAAGCATACTGTGTTCCATCAAAACGGACGGATTTTAGAGTTGGAAGTTAACAATTTTACTTACGGCAATTATTTTTGTACTGCCGTCTATCCCAAATATGGATTAGAAAGAACAAGTTCCGATATCGATGTTCAGCAATCCATTGTGACGGGTAAACAGTCGTTATTTATTTTTCATAATTTTACTTTCTTTAAGTGTCAATTATGTTCTCCCTAATTGATATAAAGGTGTTTGATTTTATTATTTGACAATTTTATATTGATTGGCAGATTGAATTATTATTATTATAATAATAATAATTATTATTATAATAATTATTATTATTTATCATTTTTCTTTGATTTTGATTTAACTAATAGGCTTGTAACAGATATCTCGAGATTTGACCTTTTTTTGAGACAATATCGCAAAAGATGTTTCTTTTGGGAAATATACAAATAGAAAAAAAATTGGTATATAAGGTTAGGATTTTGAAGAAATGAGAAATATTCAACAATGATATAATTACATATATTAGATATTACATATTAACACAAATAAATTAATTAATACAAACAAGAAATACATTAATACAATTATTAAATAAAAATAATAAAGGGTTCCTGGTTCTTAAGATAATATCAATAATAATAACAATAATAAAAGATTTAAAAAATAACAAAAAATTTCGAATAAATAAATTTTGAAATTTTAGCTAAAAAATAAAAAATAGTTCTTTTATAAATATTATAATCTTTCATATAATAATCTAGAATATTTAATAAATCAATAGTCAAATCTTCACTAAATAATTAAATGTTATATTTATATTAAATCAATAAATCAAAAAATATAAAGAATATAAAATATCGTGGTTTGATAATTAATTTTTTTGAAAAATCAGATGTTAAATAATCAAATGTATGAACTTAAAATATATTGATGTTAATATAAAAATTTGCAATAATTACAACTGACAATGATTTCATAATGCTTAACTCCATTCTTGGTTCCATTAAAAGCTAACTGGTTTTCACGAATAAGGATTTGCTTAAATGGATTGCCTACTGATCAATTTTTTTCCACCTCTATTTACTTTAAAAACTAACAAAGATACACCATTTATACCATTAGGTTGGTGCAAAAATAATAATAATAATATTTAATAATTGCATTGTTTAACTAAAGCAATTTTTAAACTAAAAAATACATTTTTAAAAATCTAATTGTTATTCTTAGTAATATTCACTTGTTTAAGAGAATTAATTAAATAATAATCTAAAGTAAAATTTAAATGTTTCATAATTTATTTAGAAATGAAAACTATGTATTTTAGATATCAAAAAAGGACTTCCGTAAAATATATTTTTATGAGTTCAAGCTAGGCAGAAGCTCTGCGGAAAAAGTACGAAATATTAATGCAGTATGGGACATATGGAGCGTGAACAAAACCACAGTTCAGCGTTGGTTCTTAAAGTTTGAAAGCAATAATTATAGTCTGAAGAATAAAGAAGGTCTTAGCCGTCCATCAGCTGTAGAAAATGATCAATTAGAGACTGTCATTGAATCTGATTCAAGGAAAACCACAAGAGAAGTTGCAAAAGAACTTCAGGTTTAAGAATTGTGAGATACCTCGGACAAATGAACTTCAAAAATTGGAAAAGTGAAGAAGCTGGACAAATGGCTGCCACACGACCTCAATACAAACCAAAAATTACGTCGCTTTGAAGTTGCGTCTTCCCTTTTTTCCGTAACAAAAACGATCCATTTCTCAATAGAATTGTAACATGTGATGAGAAATGGATCTTGTACGATAATAGGCAACGCTCTGGTCAATGGCTGGACAAAAGTGAACCTCCAAAAACCTTTCCGAAACAAAAATTGCAACAGAAAAAGGTAATGATAACTGTTTGGTGGTGCGTACATGGTTTAATCCATTTCAAATTCCTGGATCCTGGAAAAACGATTACGTCCAACAGTTACTGTCAGCAAATCAACGATATGTACCAAAAATTACAAATTTTGAGTCCAGCTTTGATAAACAGAAAAGGATCAATCATTCTTCAGGATAATGCCAGACCATACATCGCAATATCAACCTTGCAGAAATTTAACGAACTTGGTTACGAAATTCTGCCCCATACTCCATATTCCCCAGACTTAGCACTAATAGACTTCCACTTTTCCTAACATCTACAAAACTTCCTTCAAGGTAAGTGCTTCAACAACCGAGCCGACGCTGAAAACGCCTTCTTGAAATTTGTGAGGTTTCACACAAACGGATTTCTATGTTTCTGGTATCAACAAGCTTATTTTGCATTGGCAGAAATAAATGAAATCACAAGGATGTTACTTTGATTAATATGTTTGTTTGGTCCGACTTATGATATGCTAAGTTTGAAGTTATAAAAGATGCATTATTTTTGCACCAACATAATATAATTTAGTTGTTAATAAGTTATTTGTTTAAATATTGATTTTAACTGTAATCATTTAAATCATAAATAGCATATTTTTAAATTAATTATGATGACAACATTTTTTACACCCATTCAATTTTATTATAACTACTATTTAAACTAAAAAAATTAATTTGTTCGTATTATAGATAATAATATGCCTTCAGAAATTTTGTTTTGAAGATTTATATCGAAGGTAAATCATACAATGGCATTTCAAGAATAATGCACATAGGAAAGCCTACAGTTGCCAAATTTGCCAAAAGACATGTTGCGGTGAGTAAGATTTCAATTATAAGGAAAAAGCAATAAAAAGGTTGTCGAAACTGTGAGACGAATTAAAAAAAGTAACATCCAAAAAATTAAAAATACAACAGCGCTGAAATTTTCATTGAGAACAATTCAAAGGGCTTTGTCAATCTGTAAATTTAGATACAGAAAATTAAAGCAAAATATTGTTTTCTTGGATGCACATAAAGAAAGAAGATGACAGCACATTTAGCAATGGATTGACCAATGAATTTGTTTCCAGAACGTCATTTTTACCGTTGAAAAAAATTTCCGTTTTGAGCAGCCTTTAAACAAGTGGAAATATATTCATGAATGCATTTCGATCATAGAGATCTTATTTGGTCTTCATAAATCCAAAAAATATCTTTGTCGCTCTTTCGTTAAAGAAAAATTTTACATTCTTAACCATTTCAAATATTTATTTTACTAAATTTGGATCAATTAAATTTGACGATACATAGTCACACAATTAAATATAACGATACCAATATTTTATTTATTAGAACAATTAAACATGACGATACATAACGTTAATTTAATAACTCAAGTGTCTTCATAAAAGAAAATTCTTTGTGACTATCTAACCACATAAATACAGATAAGAAGGAATCTTTTTATCATTGTCAATGCCCTTCATCATTTTAATACGCAGCTTGATTTTATTATGATAACTTTCTACATTTTGGGCATGGACTCCGGTTTTGGGGGCGACGAAATGATATTTATGTATTACCGATTTATGCTCGAAATGTAAACCAAGTTTGCCATAAGACTTGTGTTCGTCCGTATATATTATTGTAAAATATAAAAATTATCTTTTTTAACCTGGCAGTATCATTTTCATAAGACAAATTTTTTTAAACATTAAACTTGAAAACTTAATTATCTATTGATTGATTACTATTTTGGGACTGATAGTAAACAAACCGATAGTATTCATGCATCTATTCACTAATAATAATATTTTAATAATAATAATAATTGTATTAATAATTAACAACACAATAATAATAATATTTTAATAATAATAATAATTGTATTAATAATTAACAACATAATAATAATAATAATACGGTATTAATAATTAATAATTGTATTTCCAGGAATTTTTAAAGACAAATTTGTTTCCCTTACCCCTTTTTCTAAAATCTTGAAAATCATACATCTGCAAGTTATTGACAAATATATGATGATACTCAGATAAATCCTGAATTAAATGTCAAATTTACCAGGTCAATGGAATAGAAATTCAACATTTAACATTCGTATCAGAAAAAAAGAAATGCTTATCTCTTTCTACATTTTTTTATATTTTCTTAATAATTCATTTGTTATCCGACATCGAAAACTTGCTGATCAATAAATTATTGTTTTTCCATTTTATGAATACATTTTTTCAAGAATAAAAATTTTTATGAATTTTTCACTCATGTTATTAAATATATTTAAATTTGATTATCATCATTTTTTATCTGATATTGTTAATAATTTGACTTTTATGAAACATTATAATTATTATTATTATATTTATAATGTTATATTTTATTTTCTTTTGCTATATAT
>JBBMKC010244538.1:0-10686 GCA_037834085.1 Bipalium vagum
TTAAGTATTTTTATTTTTATTGGATTAATAAAATTTTTGAAACTATGAGTGACTTTATTGAAATAGCTGCTAACAGAGACATAATGTCAGACCAATACCAGATTTATTTTCAAATGTTGATATATTGACCGATTCAAGTTCAACCCATGAAAACAAGGATGATGCTCAACATCCTCCAATTGTTAATTGTGTCAGAAGTTCCTTTTTAGGTCAGGAAACCAGACCAATGATAACTAAAAAAGTTAATGGACATACAGTCATGGTACTAGTTGATACAGGAGCACAAACGTCATTGTTAGACGCCAGAATTCTAAATGCTGCTGTGCAAGATGCAGTAAATATTAGACCCGTTTCAGTTGTTGGCGTAGAAGAAAAAACCCTTTCTATTATTAGGAACATGTCGATGTATTCTACGAATTATGGGTCATGATATTGACCATACACTGAAAATAATGGAAAATAATGATCTTGAATGTATCATTGGGATGGATGTACTATCAAAAATTTTAGACTTTTCTACCCATCAATTGAAATTTGTTCATCCAAAAGGTAAAAAGTCTTCAGTAAAAGACGATGATAATATCGCTGTCGTATTGGATCATACAGTTATTCCCCCAAGACATGAACATATGTCTTTTTGCGACTAATCTACCAAATAGTCAAGAGGTATTATTTAAACCGTTTGACAAATTTACCAAAAGTAGTAATGTTGCAGCACAAGCTACATTAGCAACCGTTAACCGTAATAAAATTCCGGTGAGAATAGCAAATTTTGATATTCATCCCCGCAGAATCTATCATGGTATGCGAGTGGGAACTATACATGAATATGTTCCACACAAGCCGAACCAATTACCAAATAAAAAAAAAATGAACCTGTTCAAGTCAATACCTCATCATTAACAGAAATCTCACAAAAAGGTTCACTTAATTATTGCGAATTTATCGAGCAGCTTTTGCTAAACACGAATTCGATGTTTTAACCTCAAACATTTTGCAACATGAGATTTGATTAACAAATTCCCAACCTATTAAGCAGCGAGCATATCGTACGCCACATACTTTATAAACCGAAGCAGATAAACAAATTGCTCACTGGTTAGCTCCAGGAATCATTAGTTAGATGCTCCCACAACTTTTCAACGAGCAATGAACCTTATGCCTATGGACATAGCACATGCTATGGTCTATATCGATGATATTATTGTTTTTTCGCCAGATTTCGAAAGCCATATGAAAGATATGGAAGATGTGTTAAAACGTATTAAAATATCCGACCTTAAAATAAAGCCTACTAAATGCGAATGGGGTAAAAACTCGGTAAAATAATATCTCGGCCATATAATATCTCATAAAGGTATTGAACCTGATCCGGAAATAATTGACAAAGTAAAAAATGCTCTAGCGCCAAAAACACCCAAGCAAGCTCAAATATTCCTCGATTTAGCTAACTATTACCGGAGATTTGTGAAGAACTTTGCCCAGATTGCGGCACTCCTTAATGTTATTGAAAAAACAGCAAACATTTAAATGGTCAGAGGAACATAAAAAATCCTTTGATAATTTCAAAGTATGTCTCACATCTTCACCAATTTTACGGTAACCTGATCCCAAAAGACGATTTGAGTTGTTGTGCGAAGCAAGCGGAACCGCGGAACTGGATTTACTCCCTTTTATTTGATCTAATTTTCCAAAAACCCATAACCAAATATATGGAAGAACCTAACTATGTCACTTTAATGAAAGAACGCATGCAAGAGACATGGTGAAAGGCTGGTTTGAGTATTAAATACAACCAAGAGGTCATGAAGGATGCCTATGATAAAAAATTAAAAACTCCCCAAATTCAAGTCGGTGACAGAGTAATGGTGGAGAATCCAAGTGTAAAGCGAGGGCAGACTCCTAAATTGAATCGATCTTTCAAAGGACCTTTTATTGTAGAAAAGCTTCTAGATTGTAATTTCATTTTAAAATATCCTCGAAAACCATCAAAGGATGCCAAAGTGATCCATATGAACTATTGTAAGAAGATCATGAAGGACCTCGTCACTGTCAACACTAATGAATCGAAAACGACTGTATTTAAGCTTATTCAATCTAAAACCCCTAAAAATGCCATAGCAAATCCCCCAAATAAGTCATGATATAATCTTCGATCTAGCAAAATTCTCGCAATAGCTTTTATGTTTTTACTCATCTTAAAAGTTGATGATCTTCGAAAAAATATTTGTCAGACGGACATTTCTATTATTACACTTTTTCAAACTATTATCATTTTGATTGAGCCAAAAGCATCGACAGACATTATTGTTGCTGTTATGACAAATACTTCTCAAATATACCTTACCAAACTTTATCCTGGTTCACAAACTGTAATGCTTCGACATCTTAATATCCTCAAACCTTATCATATTTTGATTTCCATTCATAATTTTGATATCAATCTGCGTTGTTCCTTAAATCATCCCGTTAGGTTCCATAAACTACAGATTCCGTTTATACTCTCCCACTTGGAACTATACTGCACATCCTCTTGAAAAAATATTATGTACCATTTCTTCTCCTTATACCAATACTGAATCTTGTGGTACTCTTTCAAAAGATAATAACTTTATCGTTTTACACAACTTGTTAGTTGGAAACCGCAACCTTGAGTTTAAACAGTTCGTTTATTATAAATCACATTGGAGGTTCGTTGTTCTAACACTCCTTGTGGTCAACGGTTCTAACTTATTGAAAATACCCGTTGCCCGCTTACATGAACTCCTAAAAGACCATACAGATCCTCTCATATATTGTTTCCGAAATCATATTTTTGTTCAACAAATTTCAGAAAATAATAAAATTCAAAATAATAAAAATGATAGAAATGCGTGAAATGATTATCGACTTAATTTCCCGTTCTCAAAATACTTTTATTGCTCTTGTAATAATATTATGTTAGTGCTTTCCTGTTTTTATTTAATAAAATACCTAATTAAGAAAAAATATTTTTGTTTTAAAAATACTTATGAAATCCCTATGATAGAATCAATCATGTATCAAATAACGGTATTATAGCAACTACAGTTAAAAACAGGGATTTTGTTGAAATCCACTTGCTTTAACGTATTGCTTCTCATCATTAACACACATCTATTAACTAAAATTGATAGAATGGTGTTATTATTAATTTTACTTTCAGCCGTCACAATAAATCGCAAATCAAAAGCTTCCCACGGATTCAACACCGAGCGTCCGATCAACCTAATCTAGCACCCTGATTCACAAACATGTCTTACTTGCCTTGCATGTTTTAGGATATGATGGTAAGGACATTTTCAAACCATAGTTTCACCCAGGAGATTCAAATCAAATTACGATCAAACAGGTATCATTAAATAGTCTGGATGAACCAGAATCCTGTGAATTCTTTAGAGATGCTATCAAAGGTAAAATAGCCATGGGAAACCAAGTCGAGTAATTTTTAACCTTATGTGGAGTTCCAACTACACATACATCGACTTGCAGTTTATTCTCCAATTACGACAAATGACTCATTTTAAACTTAATGCCACCCTGAGATTATTACCATTAGCCACTAGGCTCAACATTCCAGAAATGGCAACCACTATCAATCATGCTGTTCTGGACACAATACCATTACCTGCAGCTCCCCTCTTAACTGCAAGCAAAGGGACCCAGAAGTCAAAGCGAAAATGACCTCGAATTCAAGACGTTGTCAAAAAAGCCAAAATTTTCTTTTTCCCCATCCCTACACAAACGGAAACCATCCAGTCGTCTTCAATTTCCTTGCATACAGATGATCGCACAATGTCCTTCCAATCGTCTCAAACAACTAAAAAGACTTTCAAAACTTATTCAACGCAAACCAAATCCACCAATACTGCCTTTACAGCTCTTCCAACCACATATCCGATGGACATTGACGCTCCCATTCCAACTTTCCAGGGCAAACCAGTCGACAAAGAAGTCCAACTGACCCAATGCTCAGCTTTCCCGCCCGCAGTTATAAATTCCACAGGATCCACAGTACCCGTCGAAATCACCATATTTTATTCCACGCCTACTTTTGCGGACAAAAGTCTCGTTCCAGAGGGAGAAATGTAGACTCCAAAAATCCCAAATGACAAAATAATATTTTTGTGTGTCAATAAATAATAATCTGTTTTATTTAATTAGTTGTGTTTATTTTTTCTATATTTTATGTCAAAAGAATTCTTTCCCGAAAATTGAATATATAATAAAATAAAATAAAATACATATAAATAAATAATAATTATTATTGTTATTATTATTATCGTTTGTACATAAATTAAACAAAAACTATAAAAATGTCGTTAAAAATAATATAGTAAAACTTATTAAAAATAGATTTTATAAAAAAATTTTATATTGGAAGCTATAATTAGGAAGATATTTGTATAAAAAATATTTAATTTATTATTTTTAGTAAAAAATTGCTACTAAAAATAAAGTAGCTATTAAAAATTATATCGATAAAAATTATATTTATTATTCAATATTTAATCTTTTTTGATTCCAACTAAAACAACTTGAGCATTGTCCCAAAAATAAGTTTTATTTTTAATGACTCGATATGAATTGAATAAATTTTTAAATTAATTTTTAATTAACCAAAAGCCGTAACTTTTTATAATCAACATTTATGTTCATTATCATTTAATTTAAATAGTATTTTTACAATTTTTTTTTATCAACAAAAAAAATCATGGCAAAGTGCAAGATAGACAAAGATATCAGAATAATTTTTCCAAACTATTTTAAATTTTTATAAAAAATAAAATTTTAGACCATTATTATGAAGTTAGGCAGAAAAATATTCCTTTTTGGCTACATCAAGTTCTATAAAATATATTATTAAAAAAATATTTAATTTTTTCACTATTAAAGCTCAATTATTAAAATATAGCTATTGATGTAGACCGTTCATGTAGATATTTATTGAAGAACTTAATATTTGAAAAAATTCATTTTTTGTATTTAGTATCTATTGTATATTTTAGAAAGTGTCATATTAATGTAATATGAAACTTTAAGTTGATAGGTATTAATCTTAGCATATGTATTTGATATAAATGTATGAATTGTAATTTTTAGTTTACAATACTTATTTTAACAAAATTTAGTTAACTTATTTATTAGAGAAATTTTGTGGTCTTGATTGTAAATTGTATTATACTGGCCCACAAAATTTCTTTAATTGAATGTTTTATCTTCTCAAGGTCCAATTGAACATGATACAAGAAATTCATTGGTTAATTTCATGAGATTGAAAATGCCCAGTGAATTTCTCGGTAGATGAACAATTATCTTAACCTCTGTGTTTGTTTAAATACCTAACAATGAACATATTTAAATTATGTCAACTCAAGTAAATATGCGGACTATTAGATGGGAACACTTGGCTAGTGGTATGAGTGCTGGAGTAGTTTCTACATTAATACTTCACCCATTAGATTTAATTAAAATTCGTTTTCAAGTTAATGAAGGGACTGGTATTACTTTAAGGTGAAAATAGTTTATATATTTTTTAATACTTAAAATCTAGGCCCTCATATTACGGAATGATTGATGGACTTAAAACGATTTTTAAACAGAAAGGTATTCCAGGATTGTATCAAGGTGTTACCCCGAACATGATTGGTTCAGGATGTGCTTGGGGCTTTTATTTTATTATGTATATATATTATTGAGTGCCTTCTATGTTCAAAATTATTTAGATACAACTCAATGAAAGAGTATCGCCAAGGGGGTAATTTTAAACAAGAGTTATCAAAGATTGAGTATATGACTATGGCTACACTCTCAGGTAAAAATTGAAAATATTTTTAAATATTTAAAATGTTTTAAGGAATTCTTACTTTGTTATTAACAAACCCAATATGGGTAGTAAAAACAAGGCTTTGTTTACAGTATGAAATCAAAGATATTTCAGAAAACTCATATAGATATAATTATTACACGGGAATGTTTAATTGCCTTTTAAAAACTTTTCAAAATGATGGTATTAGAGGTTTATATAAGGGATTTGTGCCTGGTCTAATTGGTACTTCTCATGGTGCAGTGCAATTTGTATCTTACGAATCTATGAAAAATTTCTACAGTAAGCAATACCGTGAAAAAGAAATAAATGCAAAATTGGTGAGATCTTTTTTAAAACTAAATTAATCTGTGTTATTTACTTTTACATACCCTGTGTAAACAATTACTAATCAGAATTGAGCTATTTTAAATTATATTTTTAAAAAATTAATTAAAAAGAACTGTTGTAGTTTATGTTTTAAATAAAAAATAAACCCAAAACTATCAGCAATATCAAATATAACATTGCTAAAGTTGTTAGTGAAATTAGACTAAAATCATGTCATTATTTTGAGTCTGAGATGTGGAAAATGCATTAGTTAGTTATATTTATTATGTATTAAATTTTTATCATTATAAATTATTATTCAATATTTTTAAACCAAAATGAACAGATTTATTGTGAAACCATTGTGATAAATTTACCATGAATTACGTAAATTTGGATTTTGAAAGCGTTTTTAATGTTAGAGTTGAATTTTGTTTATTTTGAAAAGTTCAATATCCAAAATGCTTAATTCTTATTAATAATTTAAAGTAATCTTCCATTTATGTGAAAGTACTTTGTTTAAATCTTCGCAATTCGTGTTATTTTAGTCATCATGGGAATATCTATCTCTTGGCTGCATTTCAAAATTAATTGCTGGTTCGACAACATATCCTTATCAAGTAGTTCGATCAAGACTTCAAGATCAGAATAGAGTTTATCACGGTCTTAGAGATGTTCTCACTCAGTTGTGGAAGTAAGTATTTACAAAAGATTAACAATAAAGATTTTTAAATTCTAGGTACGAAGGGATTCTGGGGTTTTATAAAGGCTTATTACCAAATCTTATAAGAGTCACTCCGGCCAGTGGAATTGTTTTCGTTGTATACGAAACCATGTCAACATTGCTAATTCCGAAAAAGCATTTGTAGATCAGCTATATAGCAATTGAAAAATAGTTTCTGAAGCAATATTTAAAAGCCGTATGAAAACAATTAAATATTAGATCTTATTAATGAACAGGCAATCAGTATTAAATTTAAAAAGAAATAAAGGTGACATGACTCTAGTTTTATGTCAAAAACGTGGTCCGTATTAAATATATGATATAAAAAATGTTACAACTGAAAATTATAAATAATTATCAAAGGCATTGAATATTGATTAAGTTGATTTTGTGAACAGTTATTATAAATAAGTATTTTTAAAATATAATAGTGGTTTTGTAATTTCATGGATAACAATTTGCTGTAAACTAAATGATAATTTTTTACTTCTGTACAATAATTTTTGTCATAGGAAGTTAAAAGGTGGTAAGTTACTAAATTTTGAGGTTAGCAATAATTTAATTTTCAAAACTATTTATTTAATAGTCAAAAAAACAAATTTAATCTAACTCGCCTTCCTACAAGAAGACGACCATCTCTTCAACCATTCGATTCTTCTATGTTTGATGCCATTTGGAACTTTTAGTTCCACTTGATGAGGACGACAGTAGCACATAATTTCGTAGAGTCCTTCATATTAAAAGAAATCATTGTTCCTTTTGTGTGATTCCGTACTGACTAACACCGAATCTTCAATCGAGAAAATTCGTTGCCCGCGTTTGCTCCTTTCAAATTGACCAATTTTGTCTACAGCTTTATCAAAATTTACTTTCGCTTCCTTTCTGATATCCGACTCAATGCTGATAACCTCATCCAATATCGAATGGATATTCACTTTGTGTCCATAGACGATTTCAAAGGGTGAGAAGTTTGTTGAGCTTTGATTAAAAGTAGTAGTTCTAGTAGTAATGCTAAACTCGATCATCGGTAGCAGTTCGCGCTAGTCCTGTTCTTTACAACCACTCTATTGAATTGGTTATCATGTGTCGAATCTTTCTTATTATCCTCTCCACAACATCACTGGATTGGTGCTGATAGGGAGCGCTAAATTTCTGCTTGATATTCAAACCATTCCATTTCCGTTGAAGTCAAGCGCTCTCAAAATTGCGACTTGTGTCTGTTCAAATTTATAAACCAAGTTTTTAAAAATTTTGTAGGTTCTATCAACTATTTTAGTCAAGTTGCTCAAGTTCACCAGCTTTCTAACCTACTAGATAAAAAAGGAATTTATCCACATGAATAATTTACAGATTTTGAAAAATTTAATAGAATTGAATTATTATCAAAAGAAGAATTCTATTCCATGTTAAATAAATCAAATATTTTAGATGAAGAATATGAAAGATATAGTTTATACAAAGTTTTGTAAAAATCATTGGGATTATACAATTTTATATCTTAAACAAGATGTAATGTTATTAACAGATATTTTATAAAAATTTAGAAAGCTATTTATTTTATATCCCTGTCATTTTGTTTCTAAATCTAATTTAAAAACAAAATTTAAATTAGATTTAATCTCTGATCAAAATATGTTTGAAAAATTTGAAATGGAATTAGAGGTGGAATCTCAACAATTCTAGGAACTAGGTATATTAAAGTTCATGGGGAATTATCGGAAAATTTAATACAAATAGATGTTTTAGAATTATCTTAAATATGGATTTTTAAAGTCAGTTTTAAATTTGAGTTTGTAAATCTTAAACAGATTTGTTGCTTTTATCTCAGTTATTCAAAAAATTTTCATAAATCTTTGGTTTAATTCTTTCTTGCTTTTTTAATTTATTTAAGACTTTTAACATTAAATAATCAACGTTCAGCTTTTTTAGCTGATAAATATTTTCTTAAAGTTATAAATTGATCAAGAGGATATTTTGGTTTATAAAGTTTATAACCTTCTACTTCTCTTTTTAATTTTAGTAATTCATTATATTTATTATTAATATTAATTAAATAGTATAAATTTTTTGATGGTTCCACAAATTTTATCATAAAAACTAAATAATCCTCTAAATCTTTAAAGTCATATTCATTAATTTCAGTCCATTCACCATTATAAATATTTCTATAATTTTCACCTTCCAACAAAGAATTAAAACCATCGGTTACTGTATGCCACTCAAATTTTATTTTTAATTTTTATTAACGTAAAATGTCTTTTATTTATTGTCATAATATCTTTCTTAATTGAAGGTTTGAGAGTAACTGGTAAATCTTGATTAATTTTAAATAAAGGAAAAAACTAAACATTTAACATAATATTTAGGAGGAACAATTTGTCATTTAAAATATTTTCTTCAATTTCTGCTTCAATTTGCTTTTTGTTCATAAACTTTCTCAGTTATAATAGAAGTATTTTTATCTAACTTTCTTTCTTTGTTTTTTTTCACTTAATTTATTAATAACTGGTTTCTGAAAAATTGATAAATCATGTTATAAACCTCTTTGTGCTTTCCATTATTTATTATTATATTTTTTCCTACTAATATCAATTCTCAATATTTCAATTTCATTTTTATTATCAATTACAATTAGTTTTGGGTTCATTTTTAAAAAAAACAATATTTTTGTCTCCACTACAATTAATAAAATAATTATAAAATCTTTCTAAAAAAACCAACAAAAATTGTCAACAATAAATAATTTTAAAATTCTTCCCATGGAAAGTAAAATTTTCAATTCCCAAAAAATCATAAATATCTTGAAAAGATTTTATTTCTGTATTTTTAGTTCTGGATAAATTTTAATAAGTATAAAATTTTATTTAACTCAAATATTTTTTGTTATGGTTGATTTTTTGTTGTTTTCGTTGAATATTTTTTTCATGTATTTTTGTATCTACATTTTTTTTCGAAATATCTTTTTCACAAATTTCACAATACCATTTTTTAGTCATTTTTATAAAAGAAAAAAGATTTATGTTTTTCATTTTTTAAGAAAAGATTTTATTTTTTATTTTTTTTCTACTTTTTAAAATTATATTTTTCTTTTTTTTACTTATTTTTGCTTATTTCTTTCAAATTGTTTTTAGTGATTTAAAAAAGGAATGAAAAAGAGAGTAGTATGTAAAACCAGTCTTTAAGGAGAGGATTCTCAATTTTGTTACGATATTATCTCACTATGAACCCCGTCGTAACACTAGCTCGCAAAATTACTGACCTCTTCACTTAGTCTATACGTGTACGCAAATAAATAAATCAAACAATTATGAACAACACTTTATTGCTTAAATAACAATAAAACAAATATTTCAAATAATCAGCAAAATGTATGCAATCAAATGTCTTTAAAGAAAAATCAAATGTATCATACTGAAAATAAAATAGTAATAATCAATAATTAAATAAATAAATGTTAAGATCAAATAAGTGTATGTACGTAAAGATTAATTAAAAAGTACAAAAAATGAATAAAAATTTATATACGCTCACCACTTGTGACGACAGGCCCAAAGGGTGGTTAGCTGAGCCCAATCTGGTCCTCTCAGAAACCCCCTAACCGCACAGGATCCGTCGTGTGCTCCTATCGCATGGAGGGCATCAAGATAAATTACTATTTCAGCAGTAATCTTCGGATAATAGCGGGTTCTCTTCTGACAGCTTTTGATCCTTCTGACAATAGTAACAATAATACGGCTTGATCCTTCTTCTGACACTAGTAACAATAATACCAATAATAATAATCGTAACAATTCTCGATCACTTTCCT
>JBBMKC010244549.1:0-10686 GCA_037834085.1 Bipalium vagum
AACCACTTATTATTGGTAAATATTCTAGTCCCAGATGCTTTAAAAATATAAATCTGGTAAATATGGGAATAATTTATGAATTTAATAGCAATGCGTGGTTATATTTTGTTTTTTATATATTCTATATTTTGTATTTTTCTATATTGTATTTGAGTAATAAGTTACGTAATTTTAACTTTATCATTTTACACCCTATAAAATCCCATTTTTATAAATTCACATATAGTTAATAAATATAGTTTATAAATTCAAATAGTTAAATTTCGCGGGACGGGAAATTTGAAATTATACAGTGTTGACTGTAATAACAGAAGTTAAATTAAATAAAAACTGATATTACATAATTATTAATATACTATTAATATAAAGTCTAATATGATTATATTTTAAGTTTGAAAATAATTTAGAAATGAAGTAATTTAAATTGAAAAAATATCCTTACTAACAGAAGAAAAAAGTTTGAACTAACAATAAAATATCGTTTTAAATATTGTCTGCTGTTTTCTATTAAATATCGTTTAAATAATTTATGATTGTTAAAAAATTTTAATTAATAGAAATTTTTATTTTTCTAAATAAAAATTGTAAAACTCGTGACTGCAAATATATGATTAATGTTTTTATTATTAGATATATAATTATTATCATTTAAAATTAAAGGCAATGAATTAAATAACTTTATATAATATATCTTTAATAAAATCAGTTTTTGGAATAATAATAACCATCATCATGAATATAAAATTGTCTTGTTTTAAGTTCAAGTTTAAAATCTTATACGGTATTTCAAGAAATATTGGACTTTATTAATCCAGAAAACGAGAAATAGATTTCATGAACCATATTAATTTTTCTTATTATATGAAATACCATATCTTTAAAAAATTTCAATACTCTCTTCAAATTACAATCTAATCAAATCTAAATTCTATTTGGGAAATGAAATCCAAAAATGTTTTACATTGAAACAAAAACAATATAAAAGATTATAATATAATATATTATTATCTGTTGCATAATATAAAATATATAGCCTAGTGAATTCATGAAAATGAATTTTGTGCTGTGAGGAGCAACATTGATAATGACGAGAAAAGAAAAATCTGTGAATCATCATTAATCAAAAATTGAAACCAAAAAATTAATTTACAAAATGGGGAAAGGAAAACATCAATGCATCATTTGTTTTTCTTAGTTAATGTTTTGAAAAATTGCAACTTTTAAAAAGCCTTTTAAAATATTTATAAATAAATTTTGAAATTTTTAGAACTTTAAAAAAAGTTTAAAATAATGAAATTTTGAATTTTTAAAAATGTTCATATTTTTTAGTTTTACACTGAAGACAATGATTTTTAAAAATAATGAAAGTGATATCATTGAAAATAATTGAAAATATTAAAGTTGATTGAAGAAGATCTGGATGAAAAGATCGAGACATATATCAAGATAGTAATATATATAAGAAATAATATGATGAATAGAAAGTTTCCGGTGAGCGTACCGAAATAAATTTAAAAATCTTATTATGATTTTCATTGAAACTAAGTTACTTTAGAAAAAAAGAGTATGTTTCTCGTGAACAATTTTTTGTCAAGACATTCAGCACTTGATAATGCCAAACTTCTGGTACTTCAGACATTTATCTATGGTAAAAGTAAAATAATCAATAATAAAAAATATGGAAAAAAAACTCAAGGAAAATGTTTACAAAAATATGAAATTCTATAGTGAACATAAACGAGGATTTCGTTGATGAAAATTTTACCGTATTTTCTTATAAAATATTTACGTAAAATAATTCGATATAATGCGATATATTTGCCAGCTTTAATTTTGTAAACGACGTTCTTTTTATTATCAAATAATAAAAATTATATAATACATTATATCTACAATGTCTCAATGAAAAAAAACTACATATATTAAGATATATAATAAGAAAATAAAATTAGATTTTTTCCACATATATATAAAATTATATAGCTCAAAGCCTAAAATATTGACCTGGTATTTTTCAATTCTTGGACCATTCACATGTATGATAATAATATTTTAATAATAAAATTTTTCTATGAACTGATTAAAAAGGTCATTTGTATCATATATTTTTTATTTATATTTCTGCATTGAAAAAAATTGTTGAAATTTTTTATTGAAATTCATCTGAAATATGGTTCAGTGAATTTCTGTAGAATTTAGGTTCATCTCAAATATTATAATATTATCGCTTTATTTATTATATTTATGAGAATTTTAAGATAGTTTATGGAGATCTTTTATTTAATTGAAAAAATAATAATAAATTGTATTCTCTTTTTACTGTTTTTCCATTTTTCAACGTAATCGACTAGAATTATTATATATTTTTGCAAATTTCAAAAATATTTTACCCAACACAAACATTCTTGGGAACCGAGACATTTTATTTTATACCTTTTCTTACTGACTATGGTCTCACGGTTGTAGTAGTACTTATTAGGCCAATACAATTATAATACAGTTTAGATGAATTTGAATTATAAGATTATTTATTCATTTAAATATACCTTAACATTTTCCATAGTGAACAGAAATAAAAACTGACAGCTTATTTTTCTATACAGTTTTCTAAATGAGTATTATTATTTTATCATAATATGATGATAACATATTTTAATAATGTACTAATTCAATACAAATAATCCTTTCCCAATAATTCAGCTATTAATATTTTATTGATGATATGAGAATAGTCAACAAATTTGATCAGAAAGTTTTCTAATTAATGTACTATCGTAGAATTAATTGAAATTTCTTCATAATTTTAATTTAAATGTCCATATAATGTATATCCGTTTTACTTATTATAATATTAATAATTAGGGAATTTTTCCGTTGATCTAATAATAATAATAATATTAATAATAATAATAATAATAATAGAAATAATAATAATAATAATAGTAATAATAATAATAGTAATAATAATAATAATAATAATAATAATAATAATAATAATAATAATAATAATTCTTATTTAATAGATTTTCTACAATATTTACAATTTTTAAATTATTTATTTACATAATATTCAAATATTTACACAATTTTTTCGATCCGAGTTTCATATATGAATATTTATCTGAGAATTATATTTTTGTCAACTTTATTTATATTGGATCAGTTAACTGAATTGATAATTGCCATTACATCTTGATATTTACTTTAATTGATCAAATAAAATATTGTTTTATGATTCCAGTTTTCTTTCTTATTTTTTATGTTTTTTATCAATCAACTTATTTTTTATTAAACATTATTTTTTAATTGGGATTATTTTTCTATTAACAAAATTTTGAATAAATTTAAAGATAAAATTGGTTTTTTCGGTCTAGTATTATTTAAGAATGTTTTTGTACTGAATTTTAAAATTATTATAATATATAATTACAGGTTGGGCAAAAAGTACTTGGACTTTGTAATTAAAACTTTTAACGTGAATAATAACCAGTAATCATAAAGTAAAATAGTAACCACATAAAAAATGCTTGAAATTTTATTTAAACAAATTCATTCAAAAAATTCATCCATTTTGTTTGATACACGCTTAAAGGCGTCTATGGAACTGGTCTATCGCAGCAAACAATGTTTCTTCAATTATTTCGTCCCAGGATTTAGTTATGGAACATATAACAGGTTTTCGCCTGAAGAATTTCCAATATCGCATAGTCCAGAGGGTTAATATCTGGTGAGTATGGTGGCCATTTCTGCGAGATTAGAAAACTTTAAAAATTATCCTTGCAAAAATTTTTGGTGATCTTGAGTGAATGAGCGGTTGCAGAATCCTGTTGGAAAATCAGGTAATTCTGTTTAAACCAAGGAGACACTACATATTCTAAAATGTCCGAAATATAATTTTTGGCATTAATTTTAATCCCATTCCAGCCTAACTCTTCATATCGTTTTATTGTATATGCAACTGTTTGTTTCGGAATACCAAACAAACAAATTATTTAACTTGTTTTTTTCCCGATTACATAATTCCTTTACAGCTGCACGTTTACTTTTTTAAAATACTATATTAAATATACAAATTATAAAACGTGATAAAGAATTAAATAACGAAAAAATTAATGTCATTTGTTATTTTTGGTTACAAATTTACTAAAAAGTTTTGATTAAAAGTATTCCATGGACTTCTTGGGCACCCTGTATAAAAAGGTATTTAAAACTATTAATTCAATTACGATTAACCATAAATATTTTACTTTTAACTCCTTATAAGTGATTTTACAAAAGTTTCATTATAAGGATAGAAAAAATTTTAATATAAAAATGTTTAACTTATAATTTATTATCTAAATTTTTTGAATAAAATTAAATTAAATGGTAAATTAAAAGAAAAAAATAGTTTTTCTAATTAAAACTGAAAAAAAAAATTTTATCTAAAAATGTCACTTATAATACTTAATCCCAGTCAAACAACTTTAATTAATTAAATATTTAATATGATAAAAGAATGACTATTTACTATCCACAAACATTAAAACAAAACAGTTAAAAAAAAGGCAATAAGTAATGATTATTATATAAAATTATTCGTTATGTATGAAATATAGATTTTTCTATCAATAGATGTCAGTGTTCACTTGTCAGCAGTAACTTAATAAATCTTTTATCCAGATGTCATTATTATAAATAATTTCTCTCATAAAGTATAATTAAAAACAACATAAGTCGGACTGAGCTTAATATCCATATTGATTAAATATTACTGAACATAAAACTTTGAAAATAACTAATTTAAATAATTATCTTTTCTTAAAATTAAGTTGGAGATTAATAAAATTAAGCGAAGAATTAAGAAAAATTTAAGAAAGGAGAATAATAACATTTCAATAAAAATAACTTATTTCTCATAATTAATAAAATTATGTTTTCCTACGTTGACTTCAAAAATGCTCCCATCTTGCTCTATGAATAATTTAAAATTTGAATTGTATTTCAATGAAAATAAACATTTCACGTGACTGTATTATTTATAACAAAATTTTTTTGCGAAACATAAAATTTTCTTTACCAGTGTACTCATAACTCACCATTAACTGTATATTGAATAAGACTTTCTTTTATATTTTCTGTCAGAATAATCTCTGTACAACATACAAAAGAAGTTTGCTAGCAAGCTTTCATTCCAAAAACCTTGTTCATTATGTTCCATCCACTGTATGTTTTTGTGAAACCATTTATCTCGTTCATCAATATTTTGCTTCTAGATATTCAGGAAAATATTGCAAATGTGAATGAAGGAAATGTATTTCTAACGACATAAGGCAGCTCATTGCCTGATATGCCTTAAACATATTTTCAAGTTCTGTGTACAGAGACGAATTGTGGTTTTTAAGAAAATGTTCACATCCACTTAGAAGAAGGGCATCAAAATCTGATGTCACTTTCTTTATTATGAAACAGTTATATATATTAGATGTAAGCATTTAATGTTGCTTTATTTGTGAGGCAAGACGTTCTGCTTTCCTTTGGATAAAAACAAATCACGAACTAAATCATTTAACTCTTTTTGTGTAAATTTTTCAGACTCTAATGCTTCAGATGAATATAGTCAGCATCACTTACAGTAGATTGCAGAAACAATATTATAATTTTAGTTTATAATATTATTATTATAAATTAATCGAAGAAAATTCTATAAGTTTTCACATAATATTAAAAATAAAAATAAATAATAATGATATTTTATAGACCTTATAAGGATAGAGTTTTCAAGTTCTCCTTCAGCCCAAAATATTATGCTTTCAAAAAGCATACAAATACAAAAAATAGTTTCCGGTGTCAAGTCTATTTTAATATTATGAGGAAGAATTTAATTAAGAATCAGATATGGTTGAAAAATTCAAGAAAAAATATATACATTTTACAATTTTGCATGATATATTAAGGAGTTATTTTGATCGACACAAGTGAATATGGAAATATTTTTCTTTTGACATCATTTCTTTCATTATATGTAAAAAAATAAATTATTCTAAGTAATCATGATATCCCTTGACCTATTAACGATTCCCGACTACTCTCACTATTTGACACCTCATTTCCCATTTAACACCAACTGATTACCATTTTTTAAATACCTCCATAATTTTCGGCCAAGAAAATCTAGGCAAATTGAAAGGGAATCGAAATAAAGTATTCATGACTTCACCTCTCTTAGAATTTTTTCTTACATAAAAAAATGGTGACCCGCTATTACAAATGTATTGAAGCCCAATCTTGACTACTTTAATTCAATAAAAAAATTTCTTATTCGTGTTTCATGGTTTTTCCATTCATTATTTACCGGACATTTCATATGACACAATCTAATAAGGTAATAAGGTAAGCCGGAAATATCGTATTTCTTCTAATGTTACCCAATTATTATCACAGGGGTTCATAAACAAAAACTTTAACTGATAACCCGAGGTTCCAACTTTTCATATATAACTTTGGATTTATTTTTGACATGAAAATCCTTTTATAAAACAATTCTTTATGAAAGTAAATAAAAAAACAAGTAAAATGAAATTATACTGAAATAATTTCTAATCAAAAACCGGTACAATATCTTTGTAATACAAATTTAAATATGATATTATTCAAAGCTGAAACACAAAAATCTCTGTATAAATAAATAATTTTTATTATTTGTCAAAACCCTTCGCAGACTATTAACTATGTTTTATCTTAATTAAAAATTAAGACTTGGATAACTTGTTCTGTCTGCTTCTATGATATTAGCTAATGTGAGAGAGCTAAGCAAGATTATTTCTGTGATGAAGAAATCAAAGCACAGAATCTTATTCATTTCATGATATGGAAATATTTTTAATATTATGGCATTTATAAAACATTCTCCTACTGGTTTCGAAAAGAATTGAGAAAAAAATATGAAGAAAATTTTGTTAAACTCTTGAAAATTAACTTGAAATTGGGTTAAGGGTTTTATGTCAATTAAATTATAGTCAGTATACAATTCATAACAAATACTGAATTTTTACTTTGTGTATATGTTATATTATATACGTAGATATTAAAAATAACTACGTCTAGGTACCCATGTATATATATACTCGATGTTAAGGATAGAGTTATAAGCAGACATAGAGTGAACTTAAAAGAAGGTTAAAAATATAATGCATATCCGAATTAGAAAATCGAAAGGATAATAGAAGTTACTGTGAATAAATTTATGAATAACCAAGAATTCAATGTAAAGAAAGAAAAAGAGAAAAGTTAATATAATAGAATTATTAAAATTCAGAAAGATTCAAAAGTTAAAAGTAAAATATGGCAGACCATAAATGAAGAAGGCTTAAAGGTAATATCAGTAACTGCAAAGACGAAGATTTTTTTAAAATCAAAACAGTGACTCCACAACCAATGCAAGCTAATATCTTGTATAAATTTCAATGTCATGGATGAGATCATATATACATAGGGGAGACACAAGGTCATCTCAAAACGCCAATCAGTGACCATTCCCAAAAAAGTAGAACAATCAAAAGGTTGGATTATAATACTGGTTGCAAAGAAAGACAAGGAAATAAATACACCAATGAAAATGAATTTAGTGTAGTAATGAACAATTTTGATAATGATGAAGAGCGAAAAATATGCGAGTTATTAGTATTTTAAAAACTGAAATCAGAAATTAATTCACAAAATAGCGAAAGCAGAAATCAATGGATGATTAATGTTTTCCTTAATTAATATTTTGGAAAAAAATTTTTTAAATAAAAATAATTTTTCAAGTTTTAAGAATTTTTTTTTACTATTGTCCAATAATAATGAAAATATTTTGATAAAAATGATGATAGTGATATCATTTGAAGATAATGAAGAAAAGAAGTTCCCTCGTTACAAGGAATGCAGATTTATTAAGTTTCGTCATGTATTCTATTCAGATCAAATCGAAATTATTTAAATATTTATTTTTATATATTAAAAAAATTAATATAAATTTAATATTTTTTTAAAAAGTTTATAACAGCAATTTAAGAAAATTTCATGTTTTTAATACTTTGAGAATTCATTGAATAATATTTTATTTTTGTATTGTCAAATTAGGTCATTATTAAACTCAAAATTTTCTAAGCATTACACAAAAAAATTTATATTTAAAAATAGAAATTTTTCGATATTAAGACAAAACTTTATTTTTAATAACCTTTAATCTTAAAATCAAACGATAAATAATATAAATTAAAAGAATCTATAAATTTTTATAAAATTAAACTTAAATGAAATTAATATTTTTTAATACAATTTTACAAGTTATATATTGTAAAATTTAATAAAACAGGTTGTTATTAATAAATTAATAGTTAAATTAATTTCAAAAAATTTATTCAATAATTAAAAAATTATTTTAACTCAAAAATATTTTAAAAATGAATAAGAAATCCAATAATGTGATAATTTAATTTGTATTAAAAATTCAATTATTTATGTTAATAATAAAGTATTGACAAGACACCTTCAGTTATCAAATGCTTAACAAATATTTAAGTTTTGGTTAAATTAATTTATTATTTTTCTATTAAGTATGTATAGATTACAATTAATTGAGAAAAATAATTAATTAATAATTAATAGCGAAAAATATTTTTTTAATTATTAAGGTTTTTTTATTAATAATGGATGAACATTACAATTCCATCTTAAAATTTATTTCTTTCTAAATTAATTAATTAATTAAACGAAATTCAATAATTATATTTAAAAAATTTAGATTTCTGATAACTTTTTTTCATTGAAATTTAAAGATATTTACTAATTTTATTTTTATTAAAATTTACATCTTAAATTTATTAATTTGCATTGTCACGTAAGTGGTGAATAAAATGGACTAAAGAAAAACGATATAAGTTGATGTAAAATAGTCAAAAATTAAATATTAAAAACTTTTTATTATAAGAATTCAAGTTAATAATTAAAATTATTTAATTATGGGCTTCAGTCTGCATTTCGTTCATTTAATATTGAATATCTGACTTCAATTAAGGAGTTTATTGAAAATATTTTATTACATTTGGTCTTTCATTAAAAGAAATATATCATTATACTATATTAATGAGCTCAAGACATGATAAATTGAAATTAAAGTAATTAATTTGTTAAGGTGACAAAATATAATTTTTATATTTTATAAAATAAAAATAAACGTTTTAATAGTTAATTATTATTAATTTTTAATTTAATTTCTCTAATTTTTTATTATGAAAATTAATCTGAAAAAAATATCTTCAATATTTATTTGTTTAAATGACCTCAGTTTTAAAAGATTGTTTTTCTCAATTAAAATTATTTATTTTAATTTTAATTATATTTTAAATTTAAATTATCATTTTTAATAAATAATTTCTTAAGTTTTTCTAAATATTGAAAAATAAATAAACTGTTTTTCTATGGATATCATTGTTACAATTTAATTATTGATTTAATATTTAAGTATTATTAGTAAAGGTCGTTATTCCAGTAGTAAACCTATAATTCCATTGTATAATTAAGATAATTCTTATTGTATTAACAATAGTTTTAAGAATTAGGGATATTAAAGAAAAGCTTTTATTATATGATTTTTCAAGAAAAAATATATTAATATTTTTTATTATCTTTCATGAATAAAACTTGTTTAGTTTTTATTAAAATAAAATTAGTAAATAAAAATCTTAAAATTCGTATAATTTAAGAATGTAATTAAACAAATATTACCATAGAAACCAAACAAAATTTACATAAACTCAATATTAAGACAGAAAATTTCTTTTTGATCGCTTTTTCTTATTTGTAATAAAATATAATTAATAAAAGCTAAAATTAAAAAAATCTGTAATTTGTTAGGAAAATATGTGTTATTTTTGTTTAATCAAAATTTTCGCTCAATTGGAATCAATTTTTGTTGTTGTAAAATAATCTTCAAAACTTTAAACAATTTCTGGATAGACTTAATATATATTTTTGTTTTAATTTGTCAAATGTAACATACTCCTTACGTGAATTACATAACATATTTTTTCTTTTCTCAGCTAACGTAGTTTCAATTATAAGATTTATTGATTTTAGACTTTCTAAAAAATAGAATAAACTCAGTGCAAACTGAGAAATATTTCAATTATTAAAATATAATTGTAAGGAAAATTGTAGATAAAATATACTTGTTCAGCTAAACAACCAGATATTTCAATCAAAATTATTTTCTTTCTCAAACATAATAACTTCATATGAAATTCGATGATGTGGAAAAAGCAATTGTTTATTATCATTCTTCAATTGAATTATTAAAATTCATTTGATCATTAAAACTGAATAACAGAATCAATTGAAAATTAAGTATTAAATTAAGTCAAGTTAATAAATAGCATTAAAGTACAAATTTCCCATAAGCTCGATGCAACCGCCCACACACCGACAGGGTCAAGAATGGCATGAGTCACAGACTATTAGAAAAGTCTAAAAATAATCGTCATTCCAGAAAAAATTACATTATTAATTATCAACCAACCACTGAATATTTATTTTTTTGTACTATTTGATAAAAATGAAAAAATATTATTGTGATTATGGTTAAAATAAGATATTAATAATAATAATAATAATAATAATAATAATAATAATAATAATAATAATAATAATAATAATAATAATAAT
>JBBMKC010244560.1:0-10685 GCA_037834085.1 Bipalium vagum
GTTATCTAGAAAGAACTGCGGTACATGTTCTCAGTGTATGATGATACATGAAGAACCTAAAACTGAAAAAAGAAAGAAGGGTCATATTGCTCTTTTGTGGGATCCTAGTAATCGAAAGGCAGCTGGTATTTATTAACCAAACCCGTTGATGACTAAACAAGAAACACGGGGAAGATAGTGCCTGATGCAGATTTTCTTCGAAAGAAGTGCCTTATCATAATTAGATTTTTGTTCTGATATTATTATATATATGTTGGACCTGACCTACGCTGAGGTTGTTGTGGGTCTATCGGAATAATGAACTTCAAAAAAAGTTAATTTTGCTTAAATTGTCTAAAAATAAAAGATACATTTTATAAAATACTATTTGTATCGGCTTTCATTTAACAAAAACCAGATTAGAACCAGTTAGACAATTATCTTCAAAATGATTTTAAATTTTAAAAATCAAAATTTTTTTTTGTATTTTACGCATTTTATATTAATTAATATACCAAAATAAATTCTTATAAAATTCATTAATCATGAAAAGCTTTTTTTATTCAGCTTTTATTTAAATTTTATTTTTTCAAAATATATTATACAGATCTGTTTTAATAAATATTTTAACATGAAATTAAAAAATCAATATTTTTTTCATGCGACTTTTTTACTTAAAAAACTTTCATAATTTTTCTCATTAAAATAAATTGAATTTGATATATTATTTGTTAAAAAAGAATAAAATTATAGAATTAATAATCTATGAATTTTAATTAAAATTTTAACATATTTTGTTAAGTTTTAATTAATTAAATTTAATTCGACGTATTTCTAAAAATTAAGTGATTCTACAGACTTTTACCTTTAAATTAAACTTTTTCATTAAAACAGGTTATACGGTCCTCTTAAAATAAATAATTAGCAAATAATATTTTTTATTTAAATCTTCTTTACTGATTAATTTTATTAAAAATATAAAAAAAATTTTTTAATTAATTTTTTTATTTTTACAAATAATTTATTTCAAGAGACAAAACAGTATACAAAAATTTAGAAAATTTGTCCCGATGTAACAAAAAAGTAAAATATTATCCTACGTTTAATTTCTTCTACAATCATAGAATAAATGGTTAAAAATTTTACATTGTAAAAGGAAATAAATCATTTTTAGATAGAACATGTAAAAAGAAACTACATCTAAACTTTTGAGCTCTTTTTGATGTTATTAATTTAATTTTCATCGGATATAAAAAGAAATTAGACTTAAATTAAAACCTGGTGTTTAGGAAATATTTTTATTATTTCTTGAGTAACTCAAAAAATGGTAAATTGAATTTTAAAAATTCAAATAAAAAATATTTAAAAGCAATTGAAAATAGTAATAAAATTTAAATGATACTATCACAAAAATAACAAAGAAATTTAAAGACATTCATAAATTAAATAAATACTATTAAGATAAAATGAAAGTATGAAATTTATAAAAAAATAAAGTTCATTAATAAAATACAAACACAAAGAATTAATCTTATCATCGAAATATACACCCATGTAGTCTAATGCACTTTTTTCATTTAAGTGGCAGCTTGTTCATACCGGTTGTATGAAACCCTGGTGGATGGAAATTAACGAATTACAGGAAGAGCAATTTTACAGGATCATCAGAATTGAATTACTTTCCTATTAAAAAGTTCTCCAAATTTCGAAATAAATGGTAGTCGTTGGAAGACATCTGGTAAGTATGGAGGATGATGAAGAAGTTCAAACTCCAATTCCTGCATGTTTGTACACTCATTTGTGCATTGTGTGGTCTAGCGTTGTCATACATTAAGATAGGAGTCGAACTATTGACCAACCTGGGCTGTTTTTCTTTAGGTTTTCATCCTATCGTTCAATTGCTTGCAGCATGCTTCTGCCTTAATCTCTGATCCATATTTCAAGAAATCAAAATACAATGATACACTCACCACCAGCTTCTTCTGATGAATTTTAGGCTTTGAAGTGTGTTTTGGTGCTTCATTCTAGTGCATCCATTGTGTTGAACGTTTGTGACTGTCATATCTGATTCATTTCTCGTAAGAAGTAACAATCTAATTCAAAGATGAATCAGATTTTTGACGAGAAAGCAGCACTAAGAAACCTTCCAAACGGTTAAATTTCTGCTTTTCATTGAGTTCATATGGAACACATTTATCTAACTTTTTCACTTTGTCTATTTGAGATAAATGAAATAATATGGTTTGCTTCTGAAACCAAACTTCAAGGATAATTCATTGGCGCTTTGAGATGGATCAGACTCGGTGGTGACCTTCAGTTGATCATTACAGACCTTTGATTCTGGAAAAATTCATTTTTCATGATGATTTGAATTTCTGATTCACGTATTTTCTACTAATTTGATTATTAAAAGAAATATTTATTATTATTAAAAGATTATATTGATTTATTTAACAGACGAAAAATGCAACTTTCTGAAAAAACCGGATGTTTAAATATCAAAACATTGTCAAAAAATCAATTGCTAAAACTGACAATGTATTAGATCCAAATTTCATACTTGACGACCAAATACATAAAGAAAGCTTAACAGAAAATTTTAAAGTATTAAAAATTTAATTAATAAATGTTATATATTTTAAATGAAAGCTTAAGAAGATAAAAAATTACAGAATGTAAAGTAATTTTTTAAAAATATTAAACCAAAAAATATTATTAAAAATGTAAAAAAATAAGTTTTAAAGTAATTGAAAAATGAAATTAAAAATTAGTATAGAGAAAATATAAAATTTTTAAATTAGTAAAATACTAACCGTATTTTCAGGAATAAAATGCGCGCATTATATATATACAAAAAAGATACATTTTTAAAAAAATATTATTAATTTTCATACACTTAAAATAATTAGGAACATGTCATTTGTTACAAAAGAAACCTCTTTTTAATAAAACTGTACATAAGCGCCTTCTATAAGATTTTTAAAAATTTGTGATTTTTGTAAGTTGGGATTGATTATTACCTATAAAACGAAAAAACATAAAATAAATACATATATTTGTATCGAAAACAGTCAAACTCATCACCAATATTAAGATGCAACGATTCATTCAAGTATTTCAGGATGCACATCATTATCAATATATTCTTCGTCAATATTAACCGTTTCATTTACAATTTCTCAATTTTTATCCATTGATGTTTCAAATTCTTTGATTACGCATTCTTTTGCAACACTATTTCAGCTGTCAAGAATCCAATTAGCAACTTCTAAATAAGTGACTTTTTTATTTCTGGCAGTTTTTGGGAAATTAAAATTTTCATTTCTCATTCATTGATTCCATTATTGCTTAATTTTTGCTTTTAATGATTTTTTACTGTCAATCTAAAGGCTGGAGTTTCTTTGAGCCATTGTTCAGAGTTGCTGTATGTAGGCCGCCACATTTTTGGATACTGTGGAAGAATTCGTAGGAGCAGTGGGCGATTATTGCAATATCTAAGATTAAAAATCTTTATGAAAACATACCAAGAAGGATCCAAGAGGTAATTAAAAATAAAGGTATAAATACAAGATACTAATTTCGATTACCTTATTTGTTCATGAGGTTGACTGTTTCTTAAAATGTGTTTCGTCATTTGAAATGTAAATAAAAGATGTTTTACTGATATTTTAGTCTTCTATTCAAATTGTCTTAAAATTGATGTTATTAAAAAAATCGGTTTTTCTACACTTAAAAACATAATGCTTTTGAAATTTTTTATTCAAAATATGTACATCAACATATTCTCTCATATAGTTAAATAAAGACTTAATCAAAGTGATTATAATATTATATATCCATCATTTTATGGAAATTATAGAGGTGGTCCAAAACATCTGGACGGTCTTATAAAATATCTTCAAAAGACGAATTAAAGTTAAAAGAAAAAATAATAATTATTATTAATTTAATTGTTAATTTAATTGATTTCATTTTCTCTTATTATGTAGGGCGACTTTTAAGTAGCTTTATAAATGTAACATTTAATTAATATGTAAATACATATTTTTCTTTATCTGAACTATTGTTATGTTTATTATTGATAACACATGTATAATTTTATGTATTTCTCTTCATTTTATGTAATGCCTTACTTGTCAAGCTTAAGTATTGAAGAAGTAAAAAAATTATTGAATTAAGATATAAATATGAATTGCATGTGACAATTCAACGCAAATGGAAAAGAAAAATGAATTCTCATCCATCAAGAACACAAACGATTAATGAGATTTTTAAAAAGTTCATCAAAACAGGACGTTTTGCATGAAAAATTAAAGATACTTTTAAAGAAACGCCCAATATTAGACGATTATTTTAAAAGTCAACGAAAATTATGTTATAGTCAATTTACATAAAGCGAGTATATAAATTTAAAAATCACAAAATCATCTAGATTCTGACCTTTTGCACGAGTATATTCTTATATAAGCTCATTTCTGTAAGATAATTAATTCGTGACTTATAAAATCATTCACCATTAATCTTGGAATTAAAGACTTAAATTTGATAAATTAACATCAGCTGGAGTCATACTTCTAAAGCTATTAAGTGGGAAAAGGTATTTATAATAAAAAATTTTGAAACTCCGTGGTTCCTGAGTTTAAGTTAAAATCATATTCTTAAGTTGTTTTGTGTTTTTTAAAAAGATTTTGATGACAAGAGATATCCTATTTTTAATTTTCAACTATTTATGAAATATAATTGCGTAACATTTATATAGATTTTAATTTATCTTTCACGTAATTTTTTTTATTATAAAAAGATTTTTCATTAAAAATGAAATCATTAATTACATAATTTTTTTAATTTTATAAGCTTTAAGATTTTTTCTACTTATACTAATTCCAAATCTTATTTTAATATTTTTAACTCAACTTTTATTCAAATTGGGAATTAGAGAACGTAAGTGAAAAAGTGGATATAAAAATCTTTAATCTTAATATTTTCCTTAAAATTAATTTCGAAGATTTTGTTTAACATATTGATTTTTATAAATATAGTTTCTATTTCATTCAACATGTTTAGTAAATTTATTGGTAATATTTTAGCCGGTAAGAAATTTTATATTTAAAATTTTATAAAATTTTTATGTTTAGTTCATCTCAAATCAAACATCATTGTTTGTAAACCTGTAAGATTCTAAGAAATACTTTTAAAATGTAGATAATTTCACGTTATTAGAATTATTTCTCTACTACGAAATGTATATACGCACAGCCATCAGTCGCACCTGGAGGAAAGAAGGCTTTTGTTAGAGATAAGCCACATATGAATATTGGAACAATTGGCCATGTTGATCACGGTAAAACTACTCTTACTGCAGCGATCACCAAGGTGTTATCCGAATCCAATCTAACTACATATAAATCTTATACGGACATCGACAATGCACCCGAAGAAAAGCGTCGTGGAATAACGATAAATGCTGCTGTTGTTGATTACACAACAGAAAAACGCCACTATGCTCACACAGATTGTCCCGGCCATGCTGATTATATTAAAAATATGATAACAGGCGCAAATCAAATGGAAGCAGCGATTTTAGTGGTGGCAGCCACAGACGGATCGATGCCGCAAACCAGAGAACATTTGTTACTCGCTAAGCAGATTGGGATCGAAAATCTGGTGGTTTTTATAAACAAAGCAGATGCAGCAGACAGCGAAATGTTGGAACTCGTTGAGTTGGAAATGAGAGAATTGCTGTCATCTTACGGGTTTGATGGTGAAAAGATTTCCGTGGTGACTGGGTCTGCCTTGTGTGCTCTAGAGGTGATTAAGATGATGTGATATTGATTACTTGAAACATTTTTAAACTGAAAATTATCTTAATGTCGATTTAACATAAAAATTGAAATAATATGGAAACTAAGCCGCTTGACACAGCAGCCATTTTTTGATTTGTCTGTAAATGGAGAAGACAACTCTTAATAGGAATTGAATGAGTTCAGAATTCGTTGAGTTTAAACTTAGTAAACATGTGAAGTATTTCGTGATCATATGGAAGATTTGTAAAACTTATTAAGAAATAAGTAAGATGCAATTTTCAAGAAAATCAAAAGCTCATCAAATAATAAAATTTATTTTGTCTTTTCCTTAAAGGATTCAAAGTTCTCATCAGATTACGGTTGAAAAAGATTAAAAATGCTTTGGTATAAAAGTTTATTTAGGTATTTAAATCTAGTTAAAATTAAATAAATTCATTTAAAAATTGATCTAAAAATATTGAAAGAATAAATATTCGAAGAATTAATTAATAATAAATTTTTTGTAAAATAAATTTTGATTTCTCAAGAGATTTTTATTTCTTAGTTGTAAATTGATTCAAAATTGTTTCCAATAAAATATTTTAATAAAAATTAGATTTTTTATAAATATAAAGTTCTTTCAAGTAACAAGATAAATAAAATTAAGAGATGTATTTTTGAATAATAAATAAATTTTATAATAGAATATTAAACATTGATTTCGTATGATTTGATTTTTGTTTAATGATTTTAAATAAAAGTCTGTTCTCTCGATTGAATGCAAATACGGTTTTCATTCGTTTAATTTTGAAAAATAATAGATCTATCAAATAATTAAATTTAAATTATTTTTAAAATAGAAATCTTACACTGTCAAAGGTGTGATTTAGAGAAATTATTTTATTTTTATCTGATAATTGTCAGTCGATGACAAGGTAAAATTTGATTGCCTAACAAAAGCTAATATTGTGTCCCTTTATTTCAAGTAGTTGAAAGATAGTAGTTTTTTGATGTTCTGAATCACTAAAATTTGTCAAATGCGAGGTCATAACTGATAGTATAGAAAAAGCAGCCTAGTAAAAATTTTAATATTTAAATAAACGATTATAATTGTTGAAAGGAATGAAATATTACTAATAAGTTAAACCAATTTGATTGTGACGTTTGTCTTTTTATGTCACTGTGTTCAAAATTTGATGTTCAGGGTAAGAATCCAGATCTTGGAATGAAAAAAATATTGGAGCTGCTTCAGAAAGTCGACGAACTTCCAATGCCTGTTAGAGACGTTGAAAAACCATTCTTTTTACCTATTGAACAAGTCTACAGTATCAGTGGTCGTGGAACGGTTTGCACAGGTCGAGTTGAACGCGGAATTCTCACTCCGGGCTCAAATGTAGAAATTTTGGGTTACGACAATGTCATCAAATCCGCAGTTACCGGTATCGAGATGTTCCATCAATTATTGGATAAAGCCGAACCTGGTGATCAAGTTGGTGTTCTGGTTCGTGGCATTAAAAAGGAGGAATTGAGAAGGGGGATGATAATTTCTGCACCGAAATCATTAACAATATCCAATTTTGTGGAAGCCCAGGTAAACTTTTTCTTTGTTTTCTGAATATTTTTAGTTCCTTATGTATTGTAAAATAATTGATTTTGATTTTTACTTTCATTCGAGATCTCTTAGGTTAATTTCGTATTATAATTTCATAACACACTTAATTAAGTTTGACAAATCAATCGCTTATTTTATCAATTTAAATATCGTTATGGTAAATCAATATTTAATTTTATTGTGCACATACTTCAAAATTTGACAAAATTAACAATAAAAGAAAATTTTTTAATACCAATATTTCTATATTTTTCAGAAATTTGTTTATAATCAAAATATTAATTTTTCGTTTATTAATTGAAAAAAAATATTTTCATTAAAATATTTGTATAAATCTATATTTTGAATTTTAACGATTAATATTTATAAAATAAAAAAGTCAATAGAAAAAAAACTTGTAATATTAATTCAAGACATTATTTATTTTTAAATTAATATTTTTATTACATTTAGAAATATAAATCAATACACTTTACACTAATATAAAGATTCCTTCAATACTAATAATAGTAATAAAAAAATAATTTTTCATAAAAGATATTTTTGTTTTTATTCTTACTTATATTTCATGTTTTTTCACAAAGATTATCAATATTGATTTTTAGTTTATTCTTAAAAGTATTATATTTTCATTAGATGAGTTTAAGATATGTGCTATTAATCTATATTTTTGATCATTTATTGTACTTTCCAGTGACAATAAAATTATTAGAAATATTTTTTAAAAATCAATTATTTTATGTCTTTAATAAATTATTAAAAATTATTCATTTTTTGTTTTATTTGAAAAATACAATAGTTTTTAGGATTTCATCTAAAATTTTTATTTTGCTTTTTTTGAATTGTTACACTATCTCATTATTTACTGATTACAATAAAACAATTTTTTCATGTCGATTGATTCTTGTTTGTTTCGCATAGGTCTACATGTTGTCAGCGGCCGAAGGTGGCCGCAAAAAACCATTCACTAACATGTTCCAAAGCCAGACTTACAGCAAGTCCTGGGACTGTCCAAATTTTATGATGATGCCCGAAGGGAAAGAGATGCTCATGCCCGGAGAAGACGGCTCCGTTAGGCTTCATTTGCAAAGGAAAATGGTATTGGAACTTGGTCAAAGGTTCACACTCCGAGCCGGCCAGACTCTTGGTTACGGTGTCGTGTCAAAAATTCTACCAGACCCAGGCCAAGGAAAATGGGCCGATTTATAATTTTGTGTGCGTGTGTGTCAATGTGTTTTAGAAAAATAAAATTTTAAAAATTATGAATTTATCATTACAGCGTTTTTTTCTTTATCGTTTTTTGTTATTATTATTTGTAAATATTGTTAATCAATATTTTTTTTAAATAATCGATTTTTTAGTGAGAGAAATTGATTTTGTGTTGTAAATATAGATATTCAATATTTTAAAATATTGATTGATTTTTTGAAATTGCACATTGACTTTTCAATCTCCAATATATAAAACGGAAACATTTGAATAAAGAAAAACTTTAAATTGTTTTGCATTTATATTTGCCAATTATTTGTAACTTTAGAATCTCAGCTGGTTTTCCCAGCATTGAAATGTGATACATGCATTTAGGGATGGATTCTGTTTTCCATCATTTGTTTATAGAGAGCAATAAATTGTTAAGTGAGTGATCTGTCGATTTAAAAATAATTACTAGTAATTTACCATTACGCTTCCTTAGCGCTCAACTGATTATTGGATTATGGATGTTAATGTAGTTTAAGTCTTATTACTCGGCTTAGTTTGTTTGGACGTTGTATCTCTTTTGTAAGTCTTATGACCACAACATGAAACTGCAATTAAATAAAGTAGATCTCTCCGTTCTCCGATAGCATAATGCCACCTCTAAATTAATCCTAATATCGGATTAAATGAGAAATAATGAGAAGTTAAAAGCCTACTGAGTTTAGTTAGATCAAATAGAATTTATTTTTAAAATATTGAAATGAAATAGATTAATTAAAATAGATTTTGACGTTTAAACTAATATTTACTTTGTTGCTTGGGTGAAGACGAATTGTTAATTGAAAAACGAAATTTGTGAGATTTAAATTGATGACAACAATGGGCATTATTATTAAAAATAGCAAAGCTAAAGAAATGGGTCGTCTACTGCATGGTATTATTGTAGAAATGTATTTGTTATTATTTATAAATAATAATTATAATAATAATTTTAATAATCAATTATGATTGGAAATGATATTTTTTATTCTATATCATAGTGGAATCATAATTTGAGATTTCAGCTATATTATTTATCTTCTCCCGATGGTTTGAGAAAAGATTGAAAATAATATTTTTATTTTTTAAGTTCAATGGGATATTATTTTTGATATTCACAAAACAACACTTAACAGTATTTTTTTTTTGATTATTTTGACTGTTACTTTTTTCATATAATTACAAAGGATATTAGAATTTTTTTTCTGAAGACATTAAAATTACAACAGAAAATAAAATACAAAAACCTGTAAAAATTTTAAGAATTATTCATAAAAATGGTTTTTGAAACCTGAGTGGATCACGAAAATTGAAATATCTTTAATGAAAATTAATTAAATTCTGGATGAAAAATTTTTTATTGATTCATTTATATTTCTTATTAATATTATGACTTAGGCTACATCTACTCAAGTAATTTGATACTTGTTAACCAGTATGGATCCTAATTTATGATCTCCAAATTGTAACCAATACATTAAAATAAACACATTGGATTGTTTGAATAGGAGACAAATGAAAGGTAAACTGTGAATATCATTAAAAATGGTTGAAAAATATTCAAAATAAAGAAAAGCAAACAAATAAAAAATGTAACATTCGAAAATACATACGCAAGACACGATAACTGATAAATCTAAAAATCCCACCTACACATTAGATAGAAAAAAATACTTAGAGAAATAAAAATAATCTGAATTAGGTTAAAGATAGAAACATAATATTAAATGGAAAAAATATATAACTCTTTAGACAAAATTCGAAAAATGGATAGCTTAGAAAATTTTTGACACAGAAGAAAAAGAAATTAAAAAAGGAAATGGTGCAAAAATACAAAGTTAAAGATATCAAAGAAAGTAAAAGTAAAATAAATTCAAGAACTTTGCCACTCAGGGGCTTCCATACTAATTAAGAATTAAATCATTTAAAAATCAAAGAGAAAATTAAGAAAAAATCTATAATACAGGATTAAGTAGTAAAAGCGTAAGTAGTATTGTTAATATTATTAATATAATAATAATAATAATAATAATAATAATAATAATAATAATAATAATAATAATAATAATAATAAT